>APFE031633924.1:185701-243307 GCA_000404065.3 Pinus taeda
TTTTTTTTTTTTTTTTTTTACTCCTAATGGAGTTTTACTCCTTCTTGATCAATACTGCAGTTGTCAAATCCTCAAAATGTCAATGCAGCCAAAATTCCTGCGACAATTATACCCTAGTATAGGAACCCTTCATAACGCCTCTGGTCTGGTGGATCTGAGAGATCTGAATGGCGGATCGGGTAGCGCTGGATGGCTGAACTGACTGCTTCTGTAGATCTGATGAATCTAACAGATCGGAACTGGTTGATTGGGACTGATGTCTACTGCTGCTGCACTCCTTTCCTCAAGCGGATCTGGAAGAGATGATATTAAAAAGGAAACTAGGGTCTTGAGGAGTGTCAGGTGCTACAGATCGCAATATACATAAGGGTCTAGCAGTAATACTCGGCCCAATGTTTCAGGACACTAACTAAGGAGGGTCGACCGTACCCTTAACCGTACCACCCGACTACCCTATCGTACGGGCGAGTAATCTCTCCGAGTGCTGTTCTCGGTGTACTGTAGCCGCAAGACGGTCGTTGGTTTATCTATGGCGAGGTTTTAAGGGAGCCTATGGGGCTTCCGATATACCCAGAGGGTACGTGGAAGATAGTCCATGTGCGGTTCTGTCTAATGCGCTACTACTCGAAGGGGTACCCACAGGGGTTACAAGGGAGTCCAACAGACGTGACCACCTCTTGTATTTCCTGTGTGCATGCCTCCCCAAATCCGCATATTTATGCTCTCAATGACAGATGCCATGGTTTAAAGACGCCGGAACACATCTCGAGCCAAAAAAAAAATTGCTACTAAATGGAGATCCCACCGGCCCTGGAAAGTGCTCTGATACCACTTGTTATGCTCTTTAACCTGCAAATGATACCCAAATACAGAATATGCGAAGAAAATATACCCATAACACAGAATAGCAATGATTTTATTATTCAAAGAGTAATGTTCACTTGCCTCTTCGAGGGGGCAACCTCCAATAGAGCAGAGCTCGATTACAAAATAAGACACGATGCTCCTCGCAGGGAGTTTCTATCCTTAATATTGACTCCTTACGTGGAATTACCACGGGCCAATACCACGTATACTAATCCATCTATCTAAACTACGGCCATTTTCAACTAACTGTGGTTCCGTTATTAATTGTGGATTAACCACTTACAATTATTAATATGGGCTTTATTAACTCTTGACTATGACGTGGTCCCATTACATAGATAAGGGGGTTAGGGTGGGACCCTAACAGTCACGATCATCTTCCCAGCTTAATGGAAGTGTGCAGTTATGTTCTCTGCAAAAAAAGAGCTTTGAGAGATCCAAACTTCATATATTTTGAAACAGAAAAATTTGTAATCCATTTTTACTCTTCCTTTTTCGCCCATAAGACCCACAAAAAAACAACACTAGTCATTCTTCCACCTTGTCTGGAGTGCTATGTTGAAAACTTATATGCATAGGCATTTCTATTTAACATTTCATAAAATAAATCTTAGAATCAAGAAATTTAACAACTTTCTCCATCACTATCAACTTTCCAAAGTGAATAAAATTATAGCATTAATAACTACTGCGATAGTTTCCTCAATTCATCTGGCAAGCCAATACTAGCCAGTCAAATAGTAAAAGTGGGTAAAGAAAAATATATGTTTTATTAATACTCACTTTATCAAAATCAATACATGACAAAAGGCATCATACCCATTAAAAATCTTTTCTCTGCAATGTTCAATATACATGGGTGTGTATGTTAAGAAAATGTTCTCCAAACGTTTTCTGAAACGAGCAATATTTTCCAGCCTCAAAACATTCCATATTTTCAATACTTGCACAATTTTTCTCCTCCTCTACACATCAGTGGTCCACACTAAATATAGATCCGAGGTTGGATATACATTTACGAGGTCCGCATCAGCACGAACACTATGCTTCCTAGGTAGGCACCAACCATTAGCCATTTTCCATATTGTGTTTATTATTCGTTGCCGCACCTACAAAATCTTTATTTTTGTGAAAGATTCCTTAAACTCCTCACTGAATAAAACCTGATCGTGTAGAAAAAACATAAATCAGTTTTGAGGACATTTAAAAACATTGTCATTAACCAAGAAGACACACAATCACCAAAATTACCTTTCGAAGAAAGGAATAGCAACAGTGTAAATCTGTTATTGAAATTAAGCAAATGATATGTAAGTAATATGTCGCTATGCATAAGTAGTTCACCGGTATGCGCAGCTGCTTTATTTAGCATCGTTGGCTATCCCACCTCACATGGGAAATAAAATGGCCAAATATCAGTACTGGAAAATGGAATATATGACTTTTCATTTTCCATCTTTATTACAACTTCTATTATATGACCTTTAATATAGAATTACACACTAATAATCTTGAAACCTCGTTATTTACCTATTAGGTACCAATAAATGCCAATTCTTTCATATTTAGTTTTCATGTTTTTCGGCCAAAAATGAATTGATGAATTTAGTGTAGTTTAAATGTTTTATGGTTTGATTTTTTTTTTCAGTTGTATTTCTTTTATTAATTTTATCTGAAAACTACTTAAAATTATCAAAATTGCAGATTTAAATTATTGAGACTATACAAGCTGAGTGTCTTAATTTTTTTTTTAAATATTGAATCAATTTATATATTCAAAATTGCATTATAAAAAATTATAACTTTATTGGAAATTATAAACTTAGACTTTACTGGAAATTGTATTACGAGATTACCCCAACAACAACAACAAAATAAATAAATTTTTCTTAAAACGTGTGAGCAATATTTATCTAAAAATTCAGTCATCTTCCACTGTGGCAAAAGACTATGCCAACAAAGCAGAGTTGTTGATTTCTTCTTTGCCAATCCTTTAACAAATATCTTGGCTGCCTGAATTGGTTAACAATTTAGAACGTCGTGCCTCTGTTGCTATTGATGGTAAACGAATAATTTGGATGACACAATTTATGATACCTTAGAACATTTAGGCCAGCCATGTCACATCAAATTTGTTGGGTGAGAGACATTATGTTAGGAATGATTTTTTTTTTTTTAATTGGATATGGTAGCTTCCAACCGATGTTTTAGTATGAGATTATGTCAACAGAACATTAGATCTCCAATATCATAATATGTTTAGGAAATATTTTAAATAAATTAATTTATCATCATTAAAATATTTTTTTAAGTTTAATTTAAGAAAGGTTGGAAAATAGAATTAATTAATTAAAGATGTTCGAGGTTGTTTTAGAGATTTCTATTAATGAAGTCTATTTGATATTAGTCACTGATGGAGATTAAATTATTGACATTTAGATTCCAATTAGAGATTATAATAGCAAATCGAAGGGCTTGGGGAAAACATCAGTGTGATCATTTTAAGCAAGGTAGATTGAGCTACCCGGTTCACAGTTTTCTGTAAGGGCGCAATTCCAACTAGGGAAGGAGAGTAGTGGGGGTTTGCAACAGGGAGAATTTCCAAGGAATTCTCAAGATTTTTTCCAGTTTCCAGAGGAGGAAATGAGAAATCGAATTATCCAGCAGGGAGGCTGAATTTTGCAGTGTGAGTTGCCCAATTTACCAATTCTAGTTGCCAAGAAAGGGATCAATTTAGTTTCTTGTGCCTGGATCAAGTATCTAGAGGCCTAGAAAATTGTTTCTAGAGGCAGAGACAGGTAGGAAGACTCATTTGGAGGAGTTATGGAGGCAAATCGAACTCATCGAAGAAGATAGTGTGTATTTCCAGCTAGCTGTGCAAATTAGCTAGGAAGTGTTAGTTTGTTGGAAAAGGGGCATGAGAGTTGTTGTGAGAGAGAAGAGTTTCCCATTATATTTTCCAAATTGAGAAAAATTGTTAGAGCTAAGCGAGGAAGGCCAACAATTGTAATTCTCTAAATTTACTGCATAATAAAATAAACCTTCATCTGCTACACCAATTTTCCCTTCAAGTGTTCTTTCGGGGACATTTAGTCCAAAATAACAGTGTCATAATTTTATTGTGTGTGTGTATCTATTTCTTACTTCCTATTTTATTTTCATAGTTTATTTTCATAGTTTATTTTATTTGGTGAAGAATTGCAATGTGGTTTATTCGACATTTGTCATTAATAATTCAATAAAAGACAAATAAACTATTAAGTCAGGAGAATAATACTCAGTCACTACAGTGCAAGGAATTTTCATAAGGAAACCTAATCAAAATTGTATTACATGTTTTCTTAGTTCTTATTACTACTTTGATTGTACTTAATGATAAAATCCCCTATCCACAAGGTGAAACTCAGGGGTCAATTCTTAAGATGGTCACCATTATCATCTAAGTATCTCATCCCCTTAAAGTTAGTAGGTTTAAGGGGGGTGTCCCTTTTGGAAATTAGATCACTACTGGGGGGAGTGTATGCTCAAAAGCCAAAGAACTATAATCAAAGGATTGTCCAATTAAAAGCTCAACAACTATTGGAGTTGGCTTCCCAACTTAGCTTCAAAGATAAATATTGTGTTCATTATGCCTTGAATGGTTTTGATACTACTATGTCAAATATATATATATATATATATATATTATAATATATATATATATATATTTATATATATATATACGTGTTTGTAAGCTTTCCTTATATGTAAACTACTACTTGAAATAGGAATAATGGTTTATTGGTGAGTACACAAGAATGGTTCAAAATTTCATTTTATATGAGTATTTTGAAGGCTGCTAAGAGCGAACTAATATTTGAGTATATTAAACCAATTCAAATTATGTAGGCTATATAAGAAATCACACATGAGAGGATTTAATAGATCCTTGGGAATTTTCTCAGTACTAATAATGTTTGTTTACAAGAATTGTAAAAGAAAAACTTATGACTATCATGTATGTAAGTCAGCTATGAAGGATAAGACCTAGGATGGATTAATGAGTCTTGCGTATCATACATATATTTGAACAATCCAAAATGGTGAGGACACGAAGGAGTCAAGGTCCAGGAGAGTCATCACAAGGACCTCCTACAAATAACCCAATACCTTCACCAGAATTGACTCTCATTTTGCGTTCCCTGGAAGCAATTACTGAAACCTTGAGAGGGCGCCAAACAAATGAGATGGAAGGTGAACACCCTTCATCAGGGTTAGGGAACCTTGAGGGATCTAGAGATTATGACAGAAGACCTCCAGTTGAGGACATCACTAGGGAGCTTCAGAAGATCAAACTCCCAGAATTCGCAGGAGGTCGTGCCAGTCAGCGTGCAGAAGCCTGGTTAGAGGGGATGGGAAGGTGTTTCGCACTAAGGGACTAAAATTATAATTCCAAAGCCAAAATAGCAATATTCCAACTCAGACATAGTGCCCTGAATTGGTGGGGTAACTTGGAGCGTCAACTACACCTCACTCCAGACACAGTTACTCGGGAATTATTTGAGGAGAGGTTCAGGAAGAAGTACCTGCCAACGTATTATGAAGAACAACAGGTAGGAGCCTTCCATGCCCTGATATAGGGGGTCGTACTGTAGAAGAATATGAAATTCGATTTATGGAATTGGTCAAGTATGTCTCATACATGGATACTGACCAGCGCCAAGCAGATCGTTTTATGTATGGATTGAGACCTAAGATTAGGGCAATGGTGCGGATGTGGAAACCATCCTCAGTTGCAGAAGCTGTAGAACAGGCTCGTTATGTCGAAGAACACCTAGACTTAAAGGGTGAAGGCAGAGCCATCTTTCCACGTCAAACAGGGTTTATGGGGAAGGCCCCTCGTACCTTCCCAAGGAGAGGAAGTCGAAGGCCCCCACCATATGGAAACAGGGTTATACCTAGAAAACCGACAGTAGGGATTTCAATGGTTTCTAGTGCAGCTTCACCCACAGCTTCAAGGGCATGTACAAATCAAATTCATAGGCGAGGAACATCAAGTGGGGGCAGGGGCTCCAGAGGAAGAAACTCTTTCCAAAGAACTCCACAACATTCGGTTCAAGGTCCACCACGCATCACTTGTTGGGGATGCAGAGGACCTCATTACCAGCGAGACTGCCCTGAGTTTTGAACCGGTAACAACAGAAGAGAGGGAAAAGAACCAATGGGGAGAGCAGGTAGCCACCACCAAATCTATGCAGCAGTTGATAATCAGCAAGTCGAATACCAGTCTACCATGGTGGAAACCTCAGGTATGATAAACAAAGTAAAAGTTAAAATTTTGTTTGACTCTGGTGCTACAGATAGTTTCATTTCACTAGTTGCATTAGAAAAATGTGGGTTGGCAGCCTATGAGCACGATGACTTTAAACAAGTTGAAATGGCTTCTAGGGTAAAACAAGCAGTAGGGCCTAGTGTAGACCAATGTCAGGTAAACCTCGGGGTATGTATGACTAAGTTGAAGGCATACGTCACAGAATTGGGAACGTATGATGTAATTATTGGAATGGACTGGCTAGAAGCTCATCGAGCTTTAGTAGACTGTTTCAAGAAGAAGGTGATCTGTTTAGACGATGAAGGTAGGCCGATTGAGATTTGTGGAATCAAGAGGAGAGTGTCCCTACGATTCATATCCATGATGAAGGTAAAACGTTGTCTCAAACAAGGTTGCAAATTGTATTTGGTCAAGACGGTAAGTGACCAGAAGGGACCTTCCCTGGATCAACATCCAGTTTTGGCAGAATTCAAGGATGTTTTTCCAGAGGAATTGCCTAGATTACCTCCTATAAGAGAGATTGATTTCACTATTGATCTGAAACCAGGTGCATAACCAATATCTAAGACACCCTATAGGATGACAACTCCAGAGCTTTGTGAGTTACATATGCAATTAAAGGAGCTCTTAGACTTAGGATTGATCAGACCTAGTATTTCCCCTTGCGGTGCACCAGTAATTTTTGTCAAGAAGAAGGATGGCTCCTTGCGGCTATGCATAGATTATAGAGACTTAAAGAGAGCCATGATAAAGAATAGGTACCCAATACCTCGAATAGATGACATATTTGATCAAATGAAAGGGGCAGCGATCTTCTCAAAAATCGATCTACGATCTGGGTACCACCAATTGAGGATAAAGGAGGAAGACATCTCAAAAACTGCATTTCGAACTCGGTTTGGGCACTATGAGTTCGTAGGTTTTCCATTCGGTTTAACCAATGCACCAGCAGTGTTCATAAGCCTCATGAATGGTGTGTTCAGAAAGTATTTGGACCAATTCATGCAAGTCTTCATTGATGACATTCTTATATATTCCAAGAATGAAAAGGAGCATGAAAAGCACCTGAGGGTAGTATTGACTTGTTTAAGGGAAAATCAATTGTATGGGAAATTGTCAAAGTGTTCCTTCTTTTAGAAGAAAGTCCATTACCTTGGGCACATCATTTCAGGAGAAGGGATTTCAGTTGACCCAGAAAAGGTGAAGGCCATAATGGATTGTCCAGTACCAAAAAATGCCCATGAGGTACGTAGTTTTATGGGGCTAGCTGGGTATTATCGCAGGTTTGTGGAAGGGTTTTCTAGGATTGCAAAACCCATCACCACATTACAGCAAAAGGGGGTTAGGTATGAATGGACAAATGAATGTGGCACTGCATTCACAGCGCTGAACAGGTTACTAACTAGTGCACCGATCCTTCAAGTACCACACATGGGAAAAGACTTCATTGTCTGCACCGATGCTTTAGCACAAGGATTGGGTGCAGTATTGATGCAAGAAGTCGGGGTAATAGCTTATGCTTCTAGAAAATTGAAGAAGCATGAAGAATTATATGCTACCCACGACTTAGAATTGGCAGCAGTGATGTTAGCCTTGAAGCTATGGAGACACTACCTCATCGGGAGAAGATTTGAGTTAAGAACAGATCATCAAAGCCTAAAGCATCTCTTCACTCAAAGGGATTTGAATGCTAGACAAAGGCGATGGAGTGAATTCATGAGTGAGTATGATTTTGAAATCTCATACATCAAGGGAAAGGAGAATGTAGTGGTGGATGCACTAAGCAGGAGGCCACGAACTTTCTCCCTAGTAGCCTTAAAGGTAAATTTAAGGGAGCAAATATTGGAGAAACTCTTTGAAGATAGTTGGTACTTAAAAGTCATCTCAGCTTATCCAAAATGGGAAGCAAATAGAACCAAAGTTTGAAGGATATGTCCTTGAACCAGATGGGCTATTGAGGTTCCAAGGGAGAATGTACGTACCTAAGGAAAGGGGTATAAGAGAAACCATCCTCGGAGAGTCTCATAGAGCACTCTATTGTGCACATCATGGGGTAAAGAAGATGTATGCAGATGCAAGGAAACTCTTCTTTTGGGCAGGCATGAAGCATGACATAGTCCAGTTTGTCGCCAAATGTCTTGAATGTCAGCAAGTGAACGTTGATCATCGCCATCCAGCAGGACTCCTACAACCTCATGACATCCCTACATCTAAATGGGAAGTAATTTCCATGGATTTTGTGGTGGGTTTGCCACTCACTTCCTAGAGGCACAATGCTATATTGGTTATAGTTGATAAATTAACCAAAAGTGCCCATTTCATTTCAGTAAGGGACACTTATGATGTTACGGATGTGGCGCGAGTGTTTGTCAATGAAGTTATCCGACTGCACGGATTGCCCACAAAGATCATTTCTGATAGAGACTCCCGATTTACATCTAGGTTTTGGACAAGTTTGTAGTCAGCAGTGGGAACTCAGTTAAACCTAAGCACTGCATATCATCCAAAAATAGATGGGCAGACTGAAAGAGTAAATTAGGTTCTGGATGACATGCTTAGGATGTACGTCATGGATAATAAGACTCAGTGGGAAAGGTACTTACCATTGGTAAAGTTTTCCTATCATAACAGCTATCACAGTTTAATCAGGATGCCTCCTTATCAAGCTCTATATGGAAGACCTTGCAAGATGTCGTTGAGTTGGGAAAAGTTGGAGGACCGAGTGATAGTTGGCCCGGAATTAGTTCAAGAAATGGAGGAATAGGTAAATCAAGTTCGGAAAAGGTTAAAGGAAGCACAGGATAGACAGAAGAGTTATGATGATTCACATAGGATTGATCGCAGTTATGAAGTAGGGCACCAAGTTTTTATTCGTATCCGGCCCAGCAAAAGCACCATCTGGTTTGGGAAGGGTACGAAATTGTCACCTCGGTTCGTAGGACCTTTTAGGATCAAAGCGAAGATTGGACCAGTTGCCTATCGTCTTGTACTTCCGCCCCATTTGCATAAAACTCATGATGTTTTTCATGTATCTATTTTACGACATTATGTTTCTAATGAATCTCACAAACTGGATTGGCAGGACTTGCGGGTCTCGAACATGGGAACCGTAATGGTAGAACCATTACGCATATTGGACCGTAGGGTTCGACAACTCAGACGTCACATGGTGGACTAAGTTAGGGTCCAGTGGGACAAGTATATCCCAGGATCTACTACCTGGGAGGATGCAGAGACTATGCATCGTGACTACCCCTCACTTTTTGAGCATTTGTGATGCATATTTTGACTTAGATAGCTACCTATGTTAAGATCTTATTCCCATGTTATTTATTTATGAACATTATGTAATATTGATGCATTTGGTTGACACATAAAACTACTTATATGAATCAGTTGATAGATTTGATATTAATGATAGAAATGGTTGATGTATGGATTACATGTATGACTCACTTAGTGATGGACTATCTAGTACGTAACTTGTCAAAATTAGTTTGGATCATATATATATCTCAAGTGGGTATGCTTTATTTAAATGAATGACTTAGCAAGAATTCCTAGATTGACACATGGATACTAGACTTAGTAATGTGATGATTATATGTCTTGTTGTTATATAAATGCATGAATGAGAACAAACCCACAGGGGAAAAAGAACTATGTGATAGCCAAGAAGGAAGGATGAGACGTCTCATGAGGAAGGTATAATGTACATTAGTTTACTTCATTTGGTATCTACTTGATATACACTCTTATGACACGAGAAAATGCAAATGACAGGTGACAAGACGACCTGACTGGATTATTCGATGACAAGTCCAACCAGCTCTATAGGGTGGTCTGTATTAGGGTATTGACCCTAGTTCTGCAGGAGGGGTGGAGGCATTTCTCACTGTGTATCCTCCGAAACCTGGAATCGTGGGAGGGCAGTGGTGGACATGCTCCCCTAGATGTGTGATGACGATTGTAAGTTGCCTGTTGGGGAAGTAGGGTCGATGTATTCGACACTCCCACCATGTCGGTTTTATCAGTGGTTAGTATGGCCGTTGCCACTAATAAAGAAGCAGAGGACAGATAGGGTGGGAACGGAAGTAGACCAGGGTGGATATGAGGATATAGATCAGTTGGAGACTCTTGATGGGAAGAAATGTCACTGTCAGACTTATCCGATTTCATTGCTATAACTCTCTCCAGTTGCTATGCTTTCAAACTCCCTGCATCTTTTCGTTCTAACTTCGGGACGAAATTTTCTGAAGGAGGGGTGTATGTAATGCCCCACTTAAATCTTATCCTACAAATTTTGTTAATGTTTACATTATCTGAAAATATTGAGAAATATAGGCCTAATATAAAATTCATGATTTCCATTATTCAATTTCCCCACTTACCTTCTCAAATTGAATATTAGGTAGGATATGGTCTCCTTCCATTATTTCAAAAATATATGTAATTACCTCTCACACTCCCCAATGTACCCTCAAATTTACTTGGGAGAAGACATATTCCTCTCCATATTATTATCAATATATATATATTCATTTTACATTCCCCAATGTACCTTCACATTTACTAAGGAGAAGGCATGGTCCTCTCCATGTAATTACCTCTCACACTCTCCACTGTACCCTTACATTTACTTGGGAGAGGACATAGTCCTCTCCATCTTATTATCAATATATATATTCATTTTACATTCCCCAATATACCCTCACATTTACTAAGGAGAAGGCATGGTCCTCTCCATGTATTCATTTTACATTTCCGAATGTACCCTCACATTTACTAGGGAGAAGACATAGTCCTCTCCATATTATTATCAATATATATATTCATTTTAAATTCCCCAATGTACCCTCACATTCACTAAGGAGAAGACATGGTCCGCTCCATGTAATTACATCTCACATTTCCAAATGTACTCCTAGCTTACTTGGGAGAAGAGAAGTCAACTATAAGGATGAATGAGAAGTTAATGACATTAATGAGAGGTGGTTGAGATGGAGAAGGGAAGGAGGGTATAAAAAGGGAAGGGTGGGAGGAAGAGAGGGAGGGTTTTTGGTGGGTTCTTGCTTATGATTGTGGGGGTTGGTTGTGATTGTTTAGACTTGTTGTTTTTTTTTGGAGACCTTAGGAACCTGTGAAGGTTTCTTGGGTTGTTCAGAGGGGGGAAGTATTGTTATCTTGGTCTGGATCTTTCATTTGGACACACCCACTACATCTGGTTGGACTTGGGCTCGGAGGGCTAGGGAACCTGTGGAGGTTTCCTGGGCTAGGGATTATTTCCTAGTTGGCTGGGAGGTAAATCTGGTTGGGTCCGTCAGGAGGAGCATTCAGCAGGAGCAACAGGACAAAGGTATCTCCATCAACCACCGGCACAGGTATCTCTCCATAGTCTACTTTGGTAAAGTTAATTAGAATGAAATATTCACCTTAATTTGTGTTTATTATAATGTAAATGACAAAATTGTATTTGTTTAAAAGTAGTGTAAGTAGGTAAGTTATCATCTCTTATCATATTTATTTTCAGAAGAAACTAGATTTGTTAGCAGACCCTAGGGTAGGGCTCTTACATATCATACTAGAGGGAGGTGATAATGAGAAAGCACATGTTGATTTTCATCATTCTAAAGATGAAGTTAATAGTACCAAGAAAATTATAGATAGCATTGTAAAGTCTCAAAAATAATCAAAAAAAAAAATGAAAAATTAATAGAAAATAGGGATAGAATTGGCAAGTTCATCAACAATCAAACACCATATCATCCAAAAGAATTTTTTTAAATCCATAAATCAATTTATTAGTTGTATACATGAAAATCTATGTCCATGTTTATTGTTACAATGTTATGAATTTTACTTTAAAAATTTATTATTAGAATTTACTGTCTTACTCCCTCTATAAATATTTTGATTTCATCATGCATTTTGTGAGCATCATGGAGATCATTTATAATAGCCCCTGCATGATGTTCATTATTTACTGGCCTTAACATGTTGATGCATAGGAATAAACGAAATGTGCCTCCTATATTTTTACAAAAATATTTTGATTTCATGGTGTAACTCTTTTTAATTAGTTTTGTTATGAGAATAATGCTTATGTCTCCTTAATTGATGAAATTCAAGTTGCTCCACTTTCAAAATCTATGATTTTGTTTTATTTATTATAGGTTGTGTTGAAATAGGCATGATACATTAATTTCTTTACTAGGTGGAGTCCATGGGAGTTTCTCTCAGTAGTGAAGGGCATGCTTAAAATTATATTTATATCTTAATCTTGTGTGCATGCTATACACATAATGAGCATAGAGAATGGATTGAGAGACAATTTGAAAGATAAGGTGAGTCAATGATAGATCAATAACTTTCAAAAATCCCTCAGTAAATCTAAAACATCAACCGCAATTCATGGGATAAATCAAGGTAGAACAAGTCAACCCAATAACATTAAAATTAAAACACAAAAAATAGATGACAAAGCAATTCCAACACTCTAATTAGTTTCAATCGCATGCACCCAAAAAAGTAGAAATGAAAAAGGTGTATCTCAAAAAGAAACTACTATTAAGTATATTTTGCCTCATCTTAGGAAGCTAATAAGACCCATGCTCCAAGAAAATAGGGAAGCAAAGCTACATTTCCACTTGCAATCATGATGGGGCAATTACAACCTAGGAACATAAAGCTCACAGGAATCATAAAAGATAGAAATGTAATGATACTCATGGATTTCAACAAAACTTACTACATTAGCATTGATTTCACTAAGCAACTAAACCTATTTGTGTAAGCCACCAATGACCTCATAATTACAATATTTGATGGATGAAAGGTCAAATGAGTAGGAAGGTTTCATAAAATTTCTATTCAAATCCAAGATTTGGAACTACAATTAGGACTTTATGCTCTGCCACTTGATGAGATGGATACTTTCCTTCATGTTGAATGGTGGATGCAACTATGCACTTATACCAGCAACCTTCAAGAACAATGCACAAAAATTCACTAGAAAAGACAACATTATCAATTATATGGTAATGGATGTTCCTATCACAAGAAAAGTGAATTAAACATAATGAAAAAGGAAACATAAATGAACATATAACACTAGAAGCAAGGAAAGTATGTTACCAAGCAACATCAAGGTTTTACATTAAACAACCAAGTCAGAATAATTAAGATTTCTTGCCTCTGATGAAGCAGAGAAAGTCCAAGAAGCTCAATGGATGGAAAACTCTAGTCATTGTGCTTAGAAACATGGTGGGAGTGGTTTCCCTCTTGTTTCTTGTTATGTTTCTACTCTGCAAGCTGAGAGGAGGGGAGGAACACGCAATGGAATATGTTGAGAGAAGCGTTGGTGTGAAACAAAATGGGGATTCTTTAGATAAAGCAAAGAAAACTTGGTTCGATTAGTACTTCAGCAACAGTACTCTAGGCCTTGGATGCAATTTACGATTGTGGTGTAAGTCTAGTTTTCTACAGTGGAGAAATGCAGAGCTACTATTTGGAGGACCTACGAAGGGCAAGAGAAGAGATGATGGGAAAGGGTACTTTGTGAAGCACATACAAGGTTTTCATGTAAGGAGAACTCACTGTAACTGTTAGGAGGCTCAAGAACTCTAGCAAGGTGAGCAGAAGTGAGTTTGGGAGCCACATGGAAGCAATTATATGGGAATGGATGTTCCTATTGCAAGAAAGGTGAATTACACATAATGAAAAATGAAACATAAATAAACATATACGACAGAAACAAGGAAAGTATGTTACCAATTGATATGAAAATTATATGAATACTTTATATTCCAATGATTATTTTTATTGTGAGAAGAGTGTCAAATTATTTAATTGTTTTTATTTAATTTAATTCATAGTTATCAGTTTGATTGCATTTGGTTTGATTTTTAGAGGCAACCATCAACCAAAGGGTGTGTGGTAGCAATGGTAGACAAAGGCATTGTGGTGTTGACTGGATCACATATCAGAAATGTGATGCAAAATGGTCTCCAAAAATTAAAAAATAGTTCAATATTTACCATATTCAAAATTTTATTATCTTTTTTTTTTGGTAGGTAAGCACCCACAGGGGATTTGAACCAGTGACCTGTCGCAAGAAGTGCCTTAACAGTGCACCCATTCACAGTCAATCCAAAGCCCCGTGGGCAAAATTTCATTACCATTATAAAGAAGTTTCAGATATTAATTTATGTTTGAGATATTATTTTGATAAAGTAATATAATGTATTAAGAGCCCCAAATTTTATTTTCAGTGTTCACCGTGTTCAAGTTATCATTGTAAAAAAAGGTTATTTTTCTAATAATCACCTATTGAGTGTCAACACTAAAAGTAAGACTAATCTCAGCCTTACTATAAAAAATCTAACATAATTGAAATTTCCAATATCAATTTGCATGCATCTCTAAATCCAACTAAATATTTTATAAATTTACTTAATACAATTATATAATTACATACACAATTATGTGATTGTATCAAATAATAACTAATATTGATAATGGATTTCTAAGTTTATTGCATGATTTCACTATAAAATGACATGGAGACTCGGTGTAATGACATGGAAATGTGCAACAAAGTTACTGGTAGGTTTTCATACATAACCAGTAGGTAAGTAGGCGATAAAACCGTTGTAAGTGGTAATTTCTTTGCACACTCTAGGTAATCTATAATGAATTTTTATTAATTTATAATGAATTTTTCCAGGTGTTTTGGAGGACTTACTTGGTCCAGATGAGAAGGATGGATGAGGACGTTGAGAAAGATGTCAATGACAACGAGGTGCAACCAACCAAAATCCTTTTGGCACCAATAAAAACTGCAAAAAAATGAAAAACAAATTATAATATCTACAAAAACCATTGAAAAAACATTGTAAAAAAATGAACAACATATGAACCTCCCCTGAACCAATGGGTTCAACTACAATAGCTAAATTTCTTGGATTTAGCTCGGCTCAGATATAATAACAACAATGCTTGGCTTCGGCTCGGCTCAACTACAATAACAATAGTGCTCATCTTCGACTCAGCACAACCACAATCTGGATGAGGAGGTTGAGAAACATGTTAATGACAATGAGGTGCAACCAATCAAAATTCCTCTAGCACCAATAAACGCTGCAAAAAATGAAAAACAAATTATAATATCTGGAAAAACCATTAAAAAATTGTTGTAAAAAAATTAAACTACATAGAACTTCACCAACCAATGGGCTTAACTACAATACAGTAGTGCTTGGCTTGCTCACTCAACTATAATAAACAATGCTGCTTTGCTCGGCTCATCACAATCACAATAACAGTGCAGGAACCTTCACAACAACGTATGGTCCATTGATGTATTATGTTATATATTAATAATATATATTATCATAATAATATAAATAAATTAAAAAATGGAATAAATAGTTCATCTGAAAAAATAGTTCAACTGAATTATTTATTTGTCTAAATTATTTGTTCGACTAAACTAGTTCTTTTATAATTTTTTTAGCTCCAGCAAAAAAATCTGTGTAAGGACATGCACTAATATAAATGACCAATAGTTAATTCAAATGTTAGTATAATATTTCAGCCAAATAAATTTACAAAATTGAGCCGAAGAAAATTTTTGTTCGACTAACCCAGCTTCACATTTTCACCCTGAATAGTATGTTTTCATCCACCCAATTCATCATTCTGAAATTTTTCTATTAAGATTTTACGCTCTTTTTCACTTAGATTAGAAATAACCTTATCGACCTTGTTCATTTTGTGGCTTTGCATGACACACACCAAACAATACATATTATTTAAACTTACATATAGTTCAAACATATTAATTTTGTAAGGAATTTAAAAAGAACTTCACTTCTCTGATTTTTTTGAAGTGTTATCATTAGGTCAATTGGTATTTTCATTACTTGACACCTTCTGAGACATGTTTTATTAATATATAGCCTGTAGCATTCAATATAGAAGCCACTAAATTTATTTTACAAATAAATCAAATAATTTTCAGCAAAAAAAGCTTTGATAACTGGTGCATTTATCTAAATTAGTGCACCGGTGTGCTTAGAACATTATATGCATTGGATGTTTAATTTTTCAGCACCATCATGGAAAACTAATTTTTTAAAATAGTTTTAAATTATTACGGTGTGATTTGTAAGGATAAAAGCACCGAAATTATTTAATGGTGTTATTTGGAAGAGATGTGTCGATACATTATATTACATTGGGAGCAACGATTAACAGACTCAATAGAATAGAGAGTGTTGTGATATATCAATGTGTTGTATTACACGAGGAGAATCAGTGCATTATATTACAGAAGGCACACCACAGAATATATAGCCATTTTCAGAAAACGTGGAGAGGGTCGACAGGGTTTGGATCTAATCCAATAATTGATTCCCCTACCTTACATGTCAAATGCCCTATATAGTAAGTACATAAACCCAGTAAATTTAAAATCACTAAATTGAAAAACCCTAATTGTGAAGTGGTAGAGGAATTTAAACCCTAAGGTGAAATTTTGTAGGAAGAAGCAAGGGTTTAAGGTAAGCACTGTTTTTTTTTGTCTGAATTTTAATTAAATTTAAATAGGAAAGCAAATTGTAAAAAAGTTACTAATAAAATCTATAGTCATTTTTTTATATATAGGGTTTTTAATTTTCTTTTTCTGGATTGTGAATAAATCTAACAAAAATTGTAAAATATTTTAACAGCAAAATTTAAGATTTTGTCTATCTACGGTTTTGAGTGAAGCACCATACCTTTCAACTTATGATCTTGTGGCAGATCCAAAATATTTTGCAGCTCCATATTGCTCTCAGTATGTTTCTCTTTTAATTAACCTAACAAAAATTGTGAAATTTTTTATTAGTAAAATAAACAACAAAATTTAAAATTTTTACTATGCAAGTTTCTCACTGAATTAGCATACTTTTGAAGTTGATCTTCTGAATATTCTATTGCTCCAAAATATTTTGTTATTGCACAGTGCTATGGGTACGTCTCTCCTAAAAATCACTCACTTGAAATTTTGGGTAAAATAATGAAACAATGAATAGCATTTTACTATTTAAAATACTTTATGAAATTAGATTTTGAAAAATCAATTTTCGCTCTTTTTTTTTAATTTTAAAAAGAAAGAAAAAAATCACCCTTTTTTTAAATTTCTCAACACATCAGTGTGTTCGATAGTCAAGTGCACCAGTGCATTTATATAAAAGTCGCATTGAAATGATACAATTTTTTTTTGAAATTTCAAAACGGTCAGATTAATTTTTTTAATGAAGCAATGCAGTTGCTATTTAAAAACATCAGTGGTTTAATTGTTATAAGAGCACCGAATTGGTTGAATTCATTTTTATTTTTTTTAATCGGGAAATAGGTGCATAACTGTGTTTTTTTTTAAATGCATCAATGTGTTTTTGTAGAGGAGCACCGATATGATAACATGTTTTTTTTTAAATGCCTGAATTTGATGCAAGTATTATTTGAACGCCCTCATGCTGTTAATTTTTTAAACACATCGATGCACTTTTTTATGATCAATGCACTAATTGGGTTTAAAATCTAATTGAAAATTTAATTTCACATAAAATGTCATATTAATCTCAAAATATTCTTTAGGATGCATCCACATGAATTACAATAGTCCATAATATACATTTTCAACTTAAAGTGAGCTTATTCTTGAAAAATGGTTTGAAAACTATATTGAAATTAAGATTTTGGTTTTATGGTTGTCGAGATCAATTTTGGATATGCACGCAAATTTTTATTTATGATTTTTCTCAAATGTAGGGACAAAATCTCAATAATATCAAATGGTCATTTCTTCAAATTCCAGCTTATTCCATGTTGCTAATCAAATTCCTTCACAGAGTTCTCCTTTTTTATCTCTAGTAAGTTCAGATTTTATTTATATTTTGATTATCTAATTGAATTTATGTATTATTAATCCTTGTCAATTTGAATAAAATTGTATCCAAATTTTCTAGAACTTGATTCAGAATCGAGTTCAGACGTAGAAAATATTACTCCATATTTTGAAAAATGTCAAAATATCTTATCAGGAGCAACATATCTCAAGTAGTTGGTAGATGAAAATGGACAGCCTCTTTACCCTACCAATTGGAACATGGCATCTTCCAACCACAATCATGGATTAACGATTGTACTAGCTCTCATAGAATACAATCATTGATAGAATACAAGTGACTAATATAGATCTCTACTTACAATTATTGGTAGATGAATTGAAGTAATTATGGGAAGGAATACATGTGTATGATGTATCAAGATCCATCACAACATAGAGGAGTTTTACATTATATGGCATATGTGCTTACACCATACATGATTACTAGGCTTAATTGTTTTATGTGGTAAAATATTACATTATTATTAATTTTTTAGTAACAATATTGTTTCACATATTAATTTAATTTGCTGCAATTGTTCAAATATTCATTCTTTCTAACATGTGGCACATATACAATAATTTCACAGGTCTTGTATCAAAAGGTTATTATGGATGTAAAATTTGTGGATCTTCTCTGGAGGCTAGGTGGTACGACAACCTACGAAATTCAGTGTCTGACTACTCCAAGGTATTCCTCCCAAAAGAACACCCTTATCAAAGAGCAACATTTGCTTTGAATGGTAAATCAGGTAGAACCCAAAAGCCTACAATAATGACACCAAATAAATGGATTAGGGCATATGAGATAGAGAAGGAGAAGGAGTTTGCATAGATTTTTGATTCAAATATGGAGGCTATGTTTGATGATTCAGATTTCTTTGACACCCATGTTGAGAAATTTCCCACTGGGATGAAAAGGGAATTTTTCTTTTATGAGCCCCCATATTGGGAGCATCTTAATATTTCCCACTTACTAGATCCCATGCAAATATTTTTAAAAAAATCATATTCTTTATGGAGGCACATATCATCAAAATAAAGTGGCACATTAGTTGTTACGAGAAATCTTATTTCTTCAAAAACTAAAAAAAAAATTGGCTAAGAGAAGAAACTAGAGGAGAGGCTAGTCCCTCTTTGTCTTTCAAAGAAGGTGATGTCCCATGGATTTTAAATAAATATGATATTTCTTTGGAAAAGGAATTTATAATTAGTAAGCGGGCACCCTTTTTATACGGGTCTTCACTACGACACTACATCACTGTTGAAAAATGTTTGTCAGGATTGAAATCGCATGACTATTTGAACCTTCTAAGAGTCTGTATGTCAAAAACATGATTTAATTATTTTTATGTAATGGGATATTTTATAATTAATTTTTGTACAATGTACTATTTTTTGTGCAGTGTCATTATCCCCTGCTCATGCATGGGTGTGTGAACCATGACTTCCCCCAAGACCTATCATGTTCCATTTCTAAATTATCTTTATTTCTACATTGGATAACATCAAAGGAGATTCATATGGCTAGAATTCCATGGTGCCATCAAGAGATAGTTGAGATTGTTTGTATGTTTGAGAAGGAACTACTGACGAGTCATTGACTTGCAGGTTCACATTTTGATTCACCTAGTAGACGAGGTTGAATTAGTTGGGGTCATTTATTGTCATTAAATGTTCTTCTCAGAGAAGTACATGAAGAAAATGAAATTTTTTGTTTGAAAAAGGGAAAAACTTGAGGGCTCTATGATAGAGGGGTATATATTGTATGAGTCTTTCTATTATGCTAGTGAGTACATCAAGTAGATTGAAAACACACTAGGTGCGATGACTTGGGATGAAGAAAGGGATGAAGAAAAAAGAGAAGGGAAAATACTTGAAACGAATGGAAAGAGGTGCATGATAAAGAGTAAGTGCGGGCTTTTCATTTTTCAAATTACTAAATGGTATCTATTCACACTAAAATTCATATTAATGCATATTTTAGTCTCGTACGTACTATGTGTGTGTGTTTGTTCGTTTGAGTTCATCAGTGAATTCAGAAATTGAAACCATCAACAAATTCATTCTTTACAATGTGGTAGCGAAACAACCATGGGTTGCATTGTATGAAAATAAGAGGAGGAAGTGGGATAGTGATAGGAAGAATTGAAACGGTTGAATGGTAAAAGTGTGCCCTATCTTGATCCTTTAAAACAAATATGGCAAGGACATGCCCTAATAGTTGGGTTGTTGATCAAGTCATACATAAATATGTTGCATCTAGTTGTTACCCATGTGTTGAAGAGGATGCACTAAACATAGGGATTGGGTACGACAACTCAGTAATTATATTCTCTTTATGTACATGATATTTAACTTCATATTTCACCTTTGAATTGTAACATCTATATATATTTTATATTTTTAATTATTTTTGGGTTATTAGACACATGAAACTATGCTTTTTTCACCTTTTCATAGGTACATTTGTTCCCATCTATGTGGGCATATGAATATCATTTTCGCATGAAGGATGTTGATGATGGATCATGACACAAGACTATGGAGTGGAAGTTGAGTTTGACCAATCTATTCGTGCTAGCCACTGTGATCAAAAAGTATTGCAGAGGACATTAGGTTATGTTAGAAAGATACAAGAGATCATTCAAGTAGACTTCTCTTCATTCCAATGTGTAATTCTTAAGTGAAAGTGGTGGGACACCTTTGATCGAAACTATGTAAAGGAAGACCGTGATCATGGGCCAATATATATCACGTCTAGAAAGATGTGGCATGAAGCTAGGGAGCCTTATGTTTTCCCAAAACACTACAACCAAGTTTTTTTACCCAAATGTGTTGGATAGGGATTGGTGGTTCCTATTAAGACACGAACCTAGATCAAAACATATTTTTGAGAACAACAATGTTGTCATGCCAATCGAGGAAAATAATGAGGGTGATGACAATAGAGAGTGATATGTATTTGTCTTATTTCATCATTTATACTATTGTTGTATGTTTTAGCTGTCATTATTTCACTAATTTTATTTGTTGTATTCATCATGTGGGTATTATAAAATAACTGGTAAGATTCACAAACATTTTTACAGTACTTAAAACTAAGTATTTCCAATTATGTATATTTTCTATGATAGTAAGGATTCAAGTTCGCAAGCCTTCGCAAATAGGAAAGTGAGAACAAAATAATAAATTTGTGATGGTGATTAAGAGGCATTTGTTTGAAATTGATTTGAATTTCAAATAGACTTGGTGATGCATTTTTATTTCTTATTTAGATTGTGTGAAATAAATATCTATTTTTTATTTATTTATAACTAAATTATTTATAGTAGACATGTCTTCATCATTGTGAACATGATGTAATATAGTTAGGAGAAATGTGGAAAAACATGAATTTTAGTGACTATCGCATGATAAGTATGTGGAAAAACTAATAGTTTTTGAGTTTTTCATTAAGAAATAATCAATATATTATTTTTCAAAAGTTTAAATCTAATATATTATCATTTTTTATTATTTTAACTCATATTTATTATTAAAAGAGTTAAATTTAAACCAATACAATAGTGAATAAATAACCAAAATAGCATCAAAATTTAATTTTTTAAGGTATATTAAATCTAAATTAATTGCACAGAGAGGTGCTCTACAACTCAGTATGGGAGAGATGTTTTCACATAACATTACATTTGAAAATAGTAAAATAATAACTTAAAATAACAAATTAACAAATAGTAATAACAAAATAAATTAATATTGGCCATAATTACAAGAAATGATATTATTAATATTACATTGTTTAATTCATTCTATGTTCCATTTACATGTGATATTTAAAACAAAAATATATTTATAACAAAAAATAGTTTACTAATAAGTAAAACATTTCAATGTCTATATTAAAGAACATAATTTTATAGATACTTTATATAGAGAAAACTAAAGTAATTTAAATTGAAAATTTTCTTATATTTTCACTTTAGTGAGAAAGATTAAAGAGAATTCCTATTCCATTAATAGTTTCTTTCTAATTCAATGTATGGGAGATATTTGTAATTTTTTCAATATTTAATATGGATTTTCTATGTAATATTTTAGAAATTATTAATAATAAAAATAATTAAATGTATACATATAGACAAAAATTATGAGGGGGCATGTTTTAACATTTTAATGTGAAGAACGTGAATTATAAATAAAATATTTCAATGTAAACTACATATATATTATACCAGTTTAGATCCATGTTAACTCCGGATCTACCAAGTGCCTCAAGGGATCAAATCTCTTTTCACTCTAAAATATGTTTGCATCTCAAGATATTTGGTCCCTCTTGGCACTTGGTAGATCTAGAGTTAAGATGGATGTAGGTTGTAGGTTATAAAAAATTGTGAATTAAGCTTTTTTTTAATTTAATAAATGATTTAATTTTATAAACCAATATTGAATTAGCTAAATTGTATTTTTGAATAAATTTATTATTAATAATATTTTATATTAAAAATTGAATGAGTTACACATTTTCGTCTTATTAAGAGCTAATTAAATTATTTTACCTTTAAATATTTTTCCTTATCAATATTGAAATATTATACTAATTAAGTTAGATTAAGTATCAATGAACTATCTAAGCAATAGAAAAATATTTATCATCATTTTAAAATCATAATTTCAACCATACTAAACTTTGTAATTTATAAAAATAACTTTGCATTTATTTTAAAGTAAGTCATTTTGCATGCAATTTCATATATAAAATTTTGACATAATTTCATCAATACCTAGTCTATAATAAATATTATTTCATAAAAATAAGCATCTTGATGAAAACCATCTAACAATTATAAACATCATCTAAGATACACATTCGAATTCACTACCATCATCTAATTAAATACACCTCTAGCACATATAAATGTCATTAGCTAGCACACACATCTAATAATCTAACACAGCATCATCATCGTGATCACATCTGACAAAACATAAACATTGTAATCTAACATCAGCACTGCAAGCATCCTAAAATTAATATAAATATCATGACAAATAAATATTACCACATACACATCCATCTGCAAGCACATTAAATGAACATATTTGAGATGAACTTACAATAGACACATCAAAACCAACATATAAATTAAGTACATAAACATGAAAAAAAAATGCAAATAAATATTATCACATACACATCCATCTGCAAACACGTTAAATGAACATATCTGACATGACCTTACGATATAGACATCAACACCAACATATAAATTCAATACATAAAGATGAAAAAATATACACCATATATATATATATATATATATATATATATAATATATTATATATATATATATATATATATATATATATATTATACAAACAAGTCAAATAACTACATCAAATCAATAGGTGCAATCAAATATCTGATAAAATGGACGTAGTACTAGCCCAATTTGTAGAGGAAGATGATGAAGGGTCAACTACTTGTGTGTGATCAATGTTTTTTGAACTCAGCTGAGGTGGTGGAGGAGGTGGTTGGTTTGCATGAGTAGAAGACTATCTATGGTCAACTACGTCTATGCCCTCACTCTAGTCTGGCGAACGCTGAGGTGGAGGAGGAGGCAGTTGTTCTGCTCTATCAGGAGAAACATGAGGCACATCCTCCAACTCTAGCATCCCATTATTAGGTGACTGAGGAGGTGTACTACTAGATGGACCAGCGACACCCTGATAACCATGACGCGATGGGGTGCTACTACTTGAAGCATCATGACCACCACCCTCATCATCATAATCATGATCATCACCCTGATCATCATTATTAGCGCCCTCATTTGATGTATCTACCACTGCATGATGTTGGCCTACATCCCTCATCATTGTTAGTACCCTAATAGCTTTGATGATAGGCTTCATAAGAGACATCATCTCATGTGAAAATTCTTTGTACAAACCCATGAAGTTAGGATTTGTGGTGATATCTCGAACCCTCGTAGGACAGACTCCCATATCAAATAAAACTTTGGCCAATATGTAGCAGTAGTCCATCCAAACTCACAGATCATCCCTATGGCCCTGTACATGTATGCCCCCCGAGGATGTTCCTCACCCATCTCCTCATCTCCTACAACATCCGCTGTGGGAGGAGGCATGTCCCCATCGAATATGTTGATGTCTACAAAATATATAGTACAGAAAAATAGTTAGACAATTTCATTAAACAAATTAATAAAATAAGTTAAAGAATGTGCTAGAATAAATTTTATTCTAATTCATTAAAATAAGAAAATTAAACTAGATTAATTTAAAGAAAACACTAATATTACCTCTATCATATCGAGGCTCAACCACTATGAATAGGATGTTGGGACACCCTCTCCACAGAAACACTAATTTGAAAAACGCATGGTCATCCTCACTGGCCAATGGCACCAATGCCTAGGGAGAAATCTTAGTCAAATATTTCAACATGCACCTCTGGGGAATCATCTACCCCCACATGTGCATCTTGACCTCAGTGACCATCCTAGCAGGGTGTCAGTCAAACGTAGGCCTTGTCTTTGGAAACCTCTCAAAAAATAAACAAAAAATCTCATAAGAGAAAGGGAAGGCCTCCCTCCATGTCTTAATGCATGACATCTATCTAAATCCATGAAAAATTGCCTCAAAAAATGGAAAACCATCTAGTGCAATGTGGCACCTGTATCAAAGAATAAACATAATACAGAAGATGGAAACTAATGTGCTACCCATCACTACTAAAGTGTGCAATCCTGGTGACTAATAACGAGAGGCACCTAACCTCCTCTGCAGCAAAAGAAGAAATATTTAGTCGTCCACCACGAACCTAAAATCTAATGGGTGGACCACATGAGGCCTGAAATATCTCTGAGTGTACTCAATGTGAATCTCCATTGCAACCCCTTGGGGGACATCAGGGAACTAGGGAAAATCCTCCCCTCTCCTGGATAGGTCAGCGATAAAGTATATATCCTCTTCAGTGGGCCTATACCAAGCCCTAGGACCGACATGAAAAGCATGCTTCTGGACACGCCATCAGAAAATCATATGCAACAATAAGAGAGGAGGCACCTTCAGGGATGTATCCTCCTCATAGTTCTTGAGGAGGCCTACATTCCTCAAGATCACTTAGGTTGCTACAAAAATAAGGCAAGGGTATAAATCTCTCTCCCTCTCTCTACCCTACCATGTTGAGATCATATTGTATGGGTCCACCTACTCCTCCAACTCCTGCTGGTAAATGTGGTGCCACATACTTGTGCACCAGTGCGCACGGATAATAATTTCACATCGGTACAGTATGTTCAGGTTATTGAATGCATCGAGCTACGGCTATATTTTTCAATATTATTTTTGTGGTGCGTTTGGTAGATATAAATGCACTAGGCATGATGCACCAACGTACAATCTGTCACATATTTCCTAATGTGTTTTAATTTACAAAATGCACCGTAAAAAAAAGTGGCGCATTATGTTCACACATCGAAATGCAATGCACCCTGTAAATTTAACGCGCACACTACTATCAGTGCACACTGAACATATTGAGCACACTACGCGATGAATTTTTGTTTTTCTAAAGCAGTGCAAAATTTAACATAATTTACAATTCTAATCCACTAAAATAATAAATTACAAAGAAACATAGACATTACCTAGACATCTGGTCATCGGGGAGGCATTGTGGACATGTAATGGAGAAAAACAAATTCTAGCATGGTTTGAAAAAATTGTAAACTCAAACAATGAGCACAGTATGAAAGGATGGTGAGAAAGAGAAGCACTGACATTAGGGTGCTTTCATCTGGAAAGGGAGGCACTCGTTATTCAAAGCTCTCGCACTGTAGATGCTAGAAATGAGAAATTACCATGAGGAGGGTTTTTTTATTTAATCCTCTCTAGTGCGCTTCTCTAACCACACTAGTGGAGGATCTGTCCAGAAACACCACATTTTTTTTAATTAAAAATATTGCATTACATTTCTTAAGATGCTCGATGTGTTTATATACAAGTACCACATCGGTACTCTGTTTGTACCACACTGAGGCATAGTTCGAAAAGAGCACTGCATTTTTCTAAATTTAAAACAACAGTTGTTCTCCTTACAAGTATGCAATGAGATATTTTACTATATGAAGGACATCTTTGTTTTCGACTCTGAAAGAACTGGTGTGTTATGTTATTTAGTGCACTGTGTTTTTTTATTTTAGAACAATAAAGTTTCTATGGTGCACCATGTTATATGCAACACCGATGTGTGTGTGTGTATTTTAAATGCACTATCCAAAAAACATCAGCTAAAACATTTGTTTGCCCACCTCCACTGGAAGATCTTTTCCTTGTAGTGAATTAATCTAGGGTCCCCTACATAGATGGTTTCATTCACTGGTAAACCTGGAACGTGAAATCCTCTTGTAGAGGTTTTGGTGGTATAGCTTGTTAAATAAAAAATAATATTTCTTCTCACATTCAACTTCATGAGATCGACCCCCTCAGTCAGTATATGTGGACCGAAATTTCTTATTCTAGCATTAATAATATTTTTCTTGAAATTTATTATTTTTCTCCAATCAACTCTACCTCCTATAAGAAAAAACCCTAGATAGGGATTGCATCTTCAATACCTTAGAACATGATATCCACAATCTAAGGAATGCAAGTAACATCCTTTTTCTTGGGGACTTCAATGCTAGAATTGCTACTAACCAAGATACTCTCCTAAGTAATAACTCTAACCCTAACCCCTTATGGCTAGATGAGGATTGTGACTTGGCTAATAGATTCAAAATAAATTTTGAAGACACAATTGAGAACCTATTTTGTATCGAGTTTATCAAGCTTTGTATTTCCCAAGACCTAATAATTCTTAATGGAATTAATAAGCATCCAAACTCTAGCGAGATGACTTATATTCATGGGTTGGGTAGTATTGTTGTGGATTATGCAATATTAGACACCCATGTTCTCAACTATATTGTAAATTTTAACCTTTTAATGAACACAAGCCTAATTTTCACCATGGACCTTTATCCTTAACCCTAAATCTTGACACATGCAAAATAATTGTGAGATTCAAAGGCATATTCATTTTGGTAGAAGTAAAATGAATTTATTCTTACAGGATTTAAAGAGGGATTCGGGGTTATTAATGTATAAGAATAACATTGATCATATCTACTACAATTTTACTACCAACCTTTCCACTATCATTAACTAATTCTCTATCGAGGTGTTGTAAAAAAGAATAATAGAACTTCCAACCCTTGGTATGATAATGATTATAAAATTTCCAGGAAAGTTATTAGAGATGATCCTAATGAAATAATAATTATTGATAACATAATTGTGTACAAATATCTTATTAAAAGGAACAAAAGGTCCTATATTAATAAGAGGCAAGAGCGTCTCCTGCACCTTTCTAAAGTTGAACCTAAAATGTTTGGTACAATATACTTGTCCATAAAACAAAAGAAATTAATTTGATCCCCTCAAACAAATGAGATATTAATCTTATAAATCTTTATGACTCCCCGGACATCGTGGGAAACATCTAAAATACTCTTATAGATGGGGATATATTTTCTTTGCAGATGTGGAGTTTAGGATTAAGAAACTCATAATTGGGAAAGGAAAGGATATTGAAGGCTACCAAGTTGAAATTTTGAAAATTGGAAGGTCTATCCTCGTCACTCATATTTACAAACTTCTCAATTTGGCGGAAAAACATGACTTCCCTAAGCCTTGGATGAAAATTATTTTTGTGCCTATGTTTAAAAGTGGAGATAAAAACGTTCCCTCTAACTATAGGATGATTATGGTTAGCTGTATTTTAGCCAAATTGTACAGGCTCATTTTGGAAAACAATATTAACCTCTGGCTTGAAATCCATCGTAAAATAGCTAAAGGGAAATATTTTTTTAGGAGATATCACTCAACTATTGATTATTTTGTCACTCTTAGGATAACTTCTAAATAATGTCGCAATAGTAAAATTGATATCTTTTATTTCTTTGTTTACTTTGGAAAATATTTTGACATGGTTCCTCAAGATAAGGTATGGAAATGACTTGGAGAGATATTGGTTCCTCTCAAGTTGAGGGTTTCTATTATTTAGCTTTATGATAATGTTATTATCAAGCTTAAGATTGCCGAGGGTTGGCTTAAAGAAATTAAATGCAATATTGACATTAAGCAAGGGTGTCATCTATTCCCTACCCATTTTGGTATTTACATCGATAAGCTAGAAGAGTGTTTGGAAGTAGCAGGATGCGATGGCCCCAAGCTCGCTAGTATGGTCATTACACTTCTCCTTTATGTCGACGATAGCATTCTTATAGCTAGGAGCCATGGGGATCTCGAAAAGTTACTTCAAATTCTCCATGATTACTTCTCCAAGATGGATATGACTAGTAATAATGGCAAGACTAATGTCATGATAATTAAATCGAAAAAGATAAACCATGATGATTTCATCTATGATAAAAATCACTTGGAGAAGGTTTTTTTATACAATAAGTATTGACATTCATCAACTCAGGTGGTATTACAACATTGGGAAAGGATTATTGGACATTGGACAACTCATTATGATCTTGAAAACAAGTGTAAGTTTTTTGATCTTTGGGTTTGGAAAAAAAATAAAAAATCCCTTTTTTAGTCTCTCCTCACCCCTATTATTTTATATGGTTATGAGGTTTGGAGTTGCAGTATATCTAGAGAATTTTGGATGAAGATAGATCTAGTACAAAAGAACTTTATAGCCTACAACCTTATGATTAAAGTAAATACTCCCCATCATATCCTCTTGATTCGATCTAGCCTTTTCCCCATTGAAAGCGTGGCTATGATTAGGTAGCTAATGTATAAGAAGAAATTTTACAACATGGAATCCATGAGGTTCCCCAAAATTCCTTGTAACTTTATCCAAAACCCCCACCTTCAGCTCAAGTGACGATGGCACGATGTTAATTTTGGAAACTAAGACCAAATTTCATCTTGGATAGCTCATATGAGATAGCTGATATTTTCATTGGATTCCTCTCTTTGAGAGGTGTAATATTTATATAAATATCATCCCATTCTGACATGTACAAATAAAATTATGAATTTATTTTTATTATGGACAAATTGTCGAAGGTCGGCCAACCATCAAAATTGCACCTCAATTTTGCATATAAATACAAGGAGCCTCCTCATTTTGGAATCTCACTAACACTCATTCTTCTCTCTCCTTCATTCATGGTATATAAATTTCAGAGGCAAATCTCCACACGTGTGAAGAAGAGAAGGGCTTTATTTCCTTGCATTGACTAGCATTGTTTGAAGTTGCAGGAGGGTTATTTTGACTTGTGTTGACTAGTGTTGACCTGTTTAGACTACGATTTTGTGTGGGAGATCTCTTTTTGGGTATGCAACATTTCTGGGAATAGAAATCAAGGTTGTTTGACCATTGTTTGACAAGCATTAACTACAAAAGGTTTTGCTACAATGTTGACTTTTGTTGACCAAATTTGTCTAGACTTTTTCAGATTGTTTTTGGGTTGATTTTACTAGCTGTTGGAGGCTGAGTTGATGAGTCTAACTGAGTTATTCTGCAAGTCAAAATATTACATGTTTACCATAGTTTACTTTTTGGTTATGGCTTTCTATTACTATTGTTTGACTAGTCATATTTCACTTTGATTAGGCAAGTGACAATTATACATTGTACCCTCTCTCTATTGAACTTTTTGAAGAATTATAAAAATAATTGATCAAGGCTTTCCCCACATTGGGGTTTCTCCCTATATGGTGCCATAGCTTGTGCCCTCTTGTCTTATATTGTCTTCTAATGTTATTGTTTATGTTGTATCTGCATTTTACTATCATGTTGATGTGATTGCCAAACTGGAGCTAATAATAAAATGAATTAAAATTTCTCTTAAGCATAGAACATACCATTGTTATCTAAAATTAACATGGTATTAGAGTTGAGGTGAGGACAAATCCCAAGAAAGAGTGAAAAGAGCAATCACTAAAAAGAGTAATCACTGAGATCCTTTGATCATGGACAAGATTCAATGGCCTCCACATCCTACTTCAATTTTGATGATAAGCTTCATGATAAGTTTGATTATCATGCATGGATGATGTCCCTTGATTTGACTTTATAAGAGCAAGATGTTATGGATTATGTGCAGGGAAAGATTTTGTAACCTATTTCAATTGCACCAGCTACTGCTAAGACAAAGTATAAGAAAGGTGAAGTCCAAGCCAAGAAGATCATTAGGGATTATCTTCATAAGAATTTAGTTGCTTACATCTTTGGTTTGAGCACATCAAAGGAGATATATGACAAGTTGGTAAGCATGTTCAAATCTAGCAATGCAAACGAAGTTCTCTTTCTCAAAAACAAGCCGAAGGATATAAAGAAGGGAAGAAATGAAGAAATTTAATCCTACTTCATGAGGATTCCTAAGAAAAAAAACTATCTTCTTTCAATTGGAGAAGTTATTTCTGATAAGGATATTACTCTCATTTCCCTTGGAGTACTCTCTCATGAATGACATGTGTTCAACACCACTATTCTTAACAATGACAAGATTCTAGGTTTTGAATAATTACTGACTAGATATTCTCAAGAAGAAATAAGAATGATGTAACTAGATATGCCCTAAAATATGAATGATCCTACTACATTCTACGTTCATGCTAAAAAGAAGAACAATGTAGGTTCAAAGAAGCAAAGTCAAGGAAGGTCAAGTTTCAAAAATGGAAGGAAAGGAAGTTGATTCATTTGCAACAAGTTTGGCCACTATGCTAGGGAGTGTCCTAATAGAAGGGATACACCTCATGATGATGAAAACCACAATAATAACAATTTCAGGGGTAGTAACGATCAAAGGAATGGCAGATTCAACAACCAAGGAAAAATGAATGCTCCTGCTCCTCATCAAGGAAATGGTCGCCCTCCCAAGAGGTCAAGAAACACTAAGTATGATCAATCTAATGTTGTTGATAAAAATAAAAAATAATTTTATCTGATATCTGCCTCCTCCACTGCATCTCCTCTGGACACTTTTGGGAAATTGGTTGATTGATAGTGATGCCTTAAGGCACTTCACTAGGTATAAGGAATCTCTTTCAAATCCGATTCAGAAGGATACAAATTTGGAAATTATCCTTGGATACAATGCCACCTATCCCGTAAGGGAGTTGGGAATGTTACTCTTCAATTGAATCAAGGCAACACCATTTATCTACAAGAAGTATTATATGTATCCGATCTAAAGAAGAACCTGGTATCTATCTCAGTGATGGAGAACAAAGGATTCAAGTTGGAATTCATCGATGGAAAGTTATGTGTGTGGAATAAAAATTTCAAATATGCATATACACTTGGCTTCAGGGTTTATAGCCTATATAAAGTTGGAGGAAGTCTGTTGGGAGCCATGTCTTGCGACACATCACTTCAATCCTAATTATGGCACCAGACATTTGATCATCTACATTACAAGGCTCTACCCAATGTGAGGAAGATGGTAATAGGTATGCCCAAATTTAAAGTAGAACATGAAGGTGTTTGTCAGGGGTGTGCTGAAGGAAAGTATACAAGGAGACCATTCCCCTCAAGTGATAGCAAGACAACTGACATATTGTAATTATTTCATTCAGATCTATCTAGTATGATGCCCATGAACTCATTGGGAGGATATTTATATTATGATATCTTTATGAATGATTTATCTCGTAAGACTTGGATATATTTCTTGAAGAAGAAGGATGAAGTATTCTCATGGTTCCGTTCTTTCGAAGCTTTGGTCAAAAATCAAACTAGGAAGAAGATCAAAATATTAAGGACCAATAATGGAAGCGAATATGAATCAAATGAGTTCAATAATTATTTTAGAGAAGTTGGCATTAAGAGGGAGACTACTACCACATATACTCCTAAGAAAAATGGTGTTCTTTAAAGGAAGAACCATTCTATTATAGAATCCACTTGTGCAATGCTTCATCATCAAAGCCTTCTGAAGTTCTTATGGGCCAAAGTTGCAAACACCACCGTGTGTGTTCAAAATAGATTCCCTCATCAAGCGTTGTAGTTCAAAACTCCAGAAGAAGTTTTCACCAATAATAAACCTGATCTTTCTAACTTTAGTATTTTTGGTGGTCCAATATATTTTCACGTGCCAAAAGAAAAGAGAATAAATGTGGATGCTACTGGGAAGAAAGGAACATTTGTGAGCTAGAGTGAAACTTCTAAGGCATATAGAATCTATGTGCTTGGCTAAAGAGAAGTAGAGATAATTCATGATGTCACCTTCGATGAGGATGTTTCCCTTGGTAATATTAGTAACCTTCCTCTTCCAACGAATTACAAAGAAGAAGATCCAGGAAAGCAGGGAGAACCACAGGATGAGTTACTGCCTGATGTTGAAGGACCAGTGGATTCCATTGATCCACTATGGAGTACTAAAGAAGGTATGATTTTGGTGATTATTTCAGCATCTTTTCATTAAAACTTACAAACCTTTTGCATCATGAACTAGGTAGATAATAAGGAATTGTGACAAAATCTGTAAGATTGTTATGCAAAATGAAAACACTGACAATTGTCATTTTCTTACGCAGAAAGAAGGAAAAATGAAATATTGTCATTCCAAAGGAAAAGATGAAGCCAGATTAACTGTTGTCCCTTTGGCGGGGAACAACATGCAAACAAGGCAAACCAAATCAAAGCGTATCAGCCAAGGAGAGGAGATGGAGATATCGGCTCGGCACAAGAAAGTAAAGAAATAACTGAGAGCCAACAATTTGGTGAATCCCTTAGGATCCTTTGATCCTGAGGGATCGCTACTTTAACTATTTTTGTACCTAGACATCTCCACCTTCGTCTATATAAAAAGGGGCAGTACTGTTAGCTGGGGAGTGGGTTATGTTTTTATGTAATTTCTTTTAAAATTGAGACTTAGATCATCGACTCTCGTTGAGAAGTGTTCACTATAACTCTGTTTTATGTATTAATACAAACTTGGTTGCTATTTCATCTGTTATTCTGGAATAACTTCAAGCAGTGTACCCCTGGAGGCTAAGGGCCCGGCCCTGGAGGAACACTTGCTCCTGTACCATTACTTTCGGTTTATGTATGGTTTGCTCATCATCTTTATTAGATAATCTGATATGTTTTATTATTTTACTTCACAGCTTTGTTACGTGTGATTTGCTAAGTGATATCATTTCTTGAGATAGAGACATCATAATTCTGCAACGCATCACTGTTTCTTTAAGCGTTGATATAATATTGCTAACCTTTATAGAATGTTGTTGCGGTTCCATTACAAAGTATCTGTGTTGCGACATTTGACCATTGGTATTACTGAATTCATCTTGGAGATTATATTTTGCGATTGATTGAATCAATGAACATTGTTGTTCCATTTTGAAATGCAATCGTACTGTTTATAACTAATTTGCATTTGAATTACCAAGATCAGATTACTATTGAGGTGTGTCCTGTGTTAAGTCATTGTTTGATTTTCATCGTTGTTCCATATTCCATCATTAATCAATACTGTCTATTTCTGTGTGTTGCTCGATTCATCCTGAAAGATAGAGGATTTCCATTTGATTCCTGTAGGATATGATTGATTGCAATTATTCTTGTAGATTAAGATGTTGTTGCTCATTGAACTCAATTGTTGTTACATTTTCTTAGTTGTTGTTCCATTCCTTATTTGCTGTTCCATTTCCTGTTATTTACGTTATTTGTTGTTGTGGTGTGCAGAATGATCTGAGACTATAGTGGGCATTGACATTTGTTGTCTGGTCCCCAGATCAATGATTTGTTCCTTGATTACTTTTGGTTACATCAGTTTCTGAAGGGATGAGTTATTGTTACTGGACCTTTGACTGATATATTGCTTGTTTTTCCGAGTGAATGATTTAGGCTTTAAGGTCTTTTGCTGTAAGTAGATTTTCTTTCCAACATCCATTTACTCTTGTATTTTCTTGAGCACTATACTACTATCATTACTCTGGCAAATGTGAGCCTCAGACTGAGACACTCTTTAAAATAGAAAAATGTTTCTGGATTGACAAATTAACGTGAGGTAATTAGAGGTGAAAGAGACCCTTCTTACGATTCCACATTTTGGCGTCGTTGCCGGGGAAAGAGTGTAGCCATTTGTCTCTTTTCAAAGTAGTGTAAGATCCTACTATGGAATAATTGGGTTTTAAAAACGGAAGGTAAGAACCTACGTACGGAGCATGTAATAGCCCTGCTCGCCTGCCCGGATCCTGTAGATTCATCATTATTGTGTAGAATTTAGTAGTTGATTTGTGTGTGCATCACTAAGCAGAAAAAGACAGAAAAGAACTCCAAACCTCTACCCAAGCCTGAAAAAGCTAAGGGGGCGGTGACCCTTGCCCGATCAACCTTCATAGATGAAATCATTAAGAAAGAAGAATCTCAGCCTTTAGTAGGACCCAAAAAAGTTATTTCCAGACAGCCTACTAGTTCCCTTCAAGATACAGGATCACCATCTGTAGCCTTTGCTGAGGTGCATAGTCAAACTGAAGAGCAAGATTTTCAAGAAATTGAAAATTCTAGTCCAGAACTATTGCAAGAAGGGAATTTGAGCAATTTTTGTGAAGGAAGAGGAGAGACAGGAGAAAGTGAGGAACCTAGGTCTCCTCTTAAGACAATTCAGACATTGAGCAGCCCAGATAAGGGAAGTGTTGCAAGAATCATTTTTGAAGAAACTCAATCTCCTCAGACGTTAGGCACTCTCATTATCTCAGATAAAGGAAGTGCCATTAAAACCATCCCTGTTAAAGACATTTCCTCTCAACCTAGGAATACCCTCTTAGATATCCCAGAAGGTTATTGGCATATATTTGACCAAATGGCTCAAAACCAGCCAAACACCCAAACCTCTACATTGCAATACCCCATCGTGGATACTACAACAAATGCACCTATGAAGGCAATTCCCCTTTCGCATATCCCTACATTGCATGGCCTTACATTAGAAGATCCAAATGCATTTCTGTTTGAATTCAACGTGCTATGTAGAGGATATGACTATACCATCGATCACCAGAAACTGAAATTATTTCCTTTTACATTAAAAGGAGCTGCTTTAAGATGGTTCATGGGATTAGGTGGTGATGTTAGAAATAACTGGGATCAAATGAAAGAATCTTTCCTAAAAAAATATCAGGACTATTGCATGTCTAGAGAACTAAAAGATGAAATATTTCAAATGGTAGTTAGACCAAATGAAACATTAGAGGAGTATGTTGAACGTTTTCAGTATAACCTTCAAAGATCTCCTTATACATCACTACATTTACCTGATAATGCGTTAAAAACAACCTTAATTAGGGGAATGAAAGAACAATGGATTGAAACATTAAACATTATGGGAAAAGGAGATATTTATTAGGAAAATTTTGCTGACATTATTGATCTATGTATCAGGAGCTCGAGAGGCAGCACAAGGCTAAAACTGGCAGAGCATGATCGGTTTGTGAGAGATAATAGAATTTCGATAGAAGGAGTAACACGTGCAGAAATTGAAAATTTATTGGAAAATTTTAAAACTGATATATTGGGGACGCTAACTACACAACTTGATGTTATGCAAGCCAAACAAAAGCAAATGGAGGCAGAACAGAATTTGACAATCTTCTGTCCCCAATGCAGAAAGAAACATAGCATCAGGAGTGTCCACTAGATGCAGTCTAAACATGCACCCATGTGCACAAGAGACCACCCTACGGAAAGTTGTCCCTCACTTCCTGGACTAAAAGCAGTATACAAGGAGGTAGAAGAGGAGCGAGAGTCGATGTATCTGCTCAATCAACACCGTCAATGGTAGCCACGACAGTCTAGTATGTTTTCGGACCCGACTTCTTCTTTCCAACCTCCACAGTATAATGCTCAACAATATAATATGTGGCAAAATCAACCTCAACCCCCCTTCCCAAATTGGTCACCACTGTCATTTCCTTCATCAACCCCGTGGCCGAATCAGGCAAGCCAATCCAATTGGCCAAATTTTTCTTACGCCCCACCATATTGGCAAAGTAACGTATATCCAGCACAATGGACCCCTCCTACTTCACAAAACCAAGCCTGGCAGACAAACTGGCAAAGACCGATGCATCAGCGAGTAGGAACCATTCCGCTCCCTCAACCTACACTGCCAGCCTTACAACAAAATCCTCAATCTAACCTGAGACCGCAACTCCCAGCCCAACCCAACCCCAATCCAAATAACAGACCGGTCCAATCTGTCCAAATAGTAGAAACACTAGAAATAGAAGACAATCTGAGGGAGTGTAATGATCTTCAGCTAAGATCTAGGCGTATCGTTGAAACAAAGGGAGATAAGACAGTTCATGTTGAAAATATGTTACCTAGAGAACAATTGTCACAAGAAGAGGATGTGAATAAACAACAAATTCATAATCAAGCAATCGCATCTTCTCCCCCATTCCCAGAATGATTAATAATACCTCGACTTACACAATATCCTGATTTTGACATTCTGGGAGAATTAAAAAACTTGTACATAAAAATTCCATTCCTCCAAGCCATTCAAGACATCCCGATATATGCAAAGACTATCAAAGAATTATGTGTAAATAAACCAAGGAGGAATATAACAAATAATCCAAGAGTCCAAGTAGTTGGTACTCTATCTGACTTATTATTAGGAAAACAAACACCCATTAAATACGAAGACCTAGGAAATCCAATAGTAACCATACAAATTTATGGTCAAACCTTCTCCAATGCCTTAGTCGATCTAGGTGCTGCAATCAATATCTTAACAACTACTACTTGCCAAAAGCTAGGCATTACATCTGTAGAACCCACCTCTACTTTACTAGAACTGGCTAATTGATATGTGGTTAGGCCAGAAGGCACACTACGTGATGTCATGGTATTTGTTGACTCCTCGGAATATCCGACCGATTTCCTGATAATAAATCCCAAAAACCGACTGGATGGACGTCTATTGATTTTAGGTAGACCTTGGCTTGCAACTGCCGATGCTTATATTAGCTGTCGACAAGGCAATATGACCATAACCAGAGGGACAAATATCAAGAATTTAGCTTTATACCCTCTAGTGCAGCCAAGTGTCATGATAATGAAAACTAATAAACACCCCGTATCATACCTTACTGATAACATTAGATCTCCATTAAATATACAAGAGGCACTTGATTTCAAAGATCAAATAGAAGATGATGCCATTAATAATTTTATTAGTCAGACTGAACTCAGATCCCACACGCAATGTCACATGATAGAGGCAGCATTCAATAACGAATTAGAAGAAGACCTTCTTAAAGAAACACATGACCAAACAATACCTATTACCTCTGTTGCAAACAGTAAAATTGTGGAAATTGAACGGGGAAGAACCTTAAACATTAATGCCAACCTCACCTCTGAACAAGAAGAAAAACGCATCCAATTATTGAGGAAATATAAAGAAACATTTGCATGGGACTACCCTGATATGAAAGGAATTGATCCTCAATTATGTACACACCACATTTACATAGAAAAATATGCGATACCTGTTCACCAGCCTCAAAGGAGACTTAATCCTCATCTAAAATATGTGGTAGAAGTTGAACATAAAAAACGTTTAGATGTCAATTTCATATACCCTATCTCTGATAGTAAATGTGTCTCTCCACTTGTGGTGGTACCAAAAAATAATGGGAAGTGGAGAATTTGTGTGGACTACAGAGAGTTAAATAAGGCAACACAAAAAGACCACTTCCCTCTCCCATTAATCGACCAAGTATTAGACACTTTGGCAGGAAAGAAATTATTTTCCTTCCTAGATGGCTTCAGTGGATATAATCATATCCAGATTGCTCTTGAAGACCAAGACAAAACTACTTTTACTTGTCCGTGGGGAACATTTTCCTACAGAGTTCTACCTTTTGGCTTATGCAATGCTCCTGACACTTTCCAAAGGGCTATCCTCAGTATTTTTGCAGACTTAATAAATGAAGGACTTGAAGTATATATGGATGACTTTACACCATATGGAGATGATTTTGATCCAACACTACACACACTGGAAAAAGTCCTACAACGCTGCATTGCTACCAGACTTTGTTTAAGTCACGAAAAATGTTATATGATGATGACTGAAGGACTTATCCTAGGACACTATATTTCAGCAGCTGGCATTCAGGTAGACCCACCCAAAATCCAAATAATCTTGCTAATTCCTACTCCTACGACTCAAACGGAGGTACGTAGTTTTCTTAGATTTTCTGGTTAATATAGGAGGTTTATAGAACATTTTTCGCATATTGCTGCACCTCTGTATGCACTAACAGGGAATGTCGACTTTCTTTGGACAGAAAAATGTGAACGTGCTTTCCAGGATCTGAAGAAACTTTTGTCCACAGCCCCAGTCCTTCGAGGACCAAATTGGGATCTTCCATTCCGAATATCATCAGATGCCTCAGATACAGCTATTGGAGCAATCCTTCGGCAGGAAGAGGATAAAAAACCATACGCAATTTATTACATTAGCAAAAATTTATCCCCTGTTGAATTGAATTATACTATTACTGAAAAAGGAATTTCTAGCTGTAATACATGCTGTTAATAAGTTCAGGCATTACATTACTGGATATCCTGTTATCTTATATACAGATCATTCTGCCATAAAATATTTAGCAAATAAGCCTATCACAAATGGTAGAATAACCATATGGCTGATTTTATTGCAGGAATTTGATATTACAATCAAGGATCGACCTGGAAAAGAAAATCATGTAGCTGACTTTCTCTCATGAATGCCAAAGCCAATGGACGCAGCAGCAGTTGAGGATCAATTTCCAGATGAGCATTTGTTTGTTGTTGCTGTTAAAATTCCCTGGTATGCTAATGTAGCCAATTACCTATCAGTAGGTAAATTACCGAAACATCTAACCCCTAATGAGTGAAACGATTGTTCAACGGAGTACTCAATTTTACTGGATTGGGGGCTACCTGTTTCACACAGGAGCAGATATGGACATCAGGAGATGTGTCCGGGAGGATGAAATATTTGACATTTTAAAAGCCTGCCATGACGAACCATGCGGCGGACACTTTACTGGTAAGAGGATAGGGCATAAGGTGCTGCAAACAGGGTATTATTGGCCCACAATTTTTAAATATGCAAAAAAATTCATCCAAGCCTATGACAGTTGAGAAAGAGCAAGATGCCTCTGCCTCAACCCACATCTAGTCATTGAACCATTCGAAAGATGGGCCCTCGATTTCGTTGGACCAATTAACCCATCCTCGAACCAAAAAACATATATTTTGGTGGCAACAGAGTATGTCACCAAATGGGTTGAAGCAGAGGCATTGCCGAGAGCTACTGAGGATTCTGTCATACAATTCTTGTTTCATATATTTGTGCGTTATGGCCTTCTAAGAGATATAAGTACAGATGGTGGACCATAGTTTGCTAGTAACAAAATAGTTGCAACACTTAAAAACTATCATATCCAGCATAAAATAACTACTCCATACCACCCACAGGTAAATGGTCAGGTGGAAAGCAGCAAGAAAATAATAGAAGCAATCCTAACAAAAACCATTGCGTCACATAGACAAGATTGGGCTGCAAGACTACCAGAAGCCTTGTGGGCTTATAGAACAACATGGAGAAGCACCACCAGCTACTCACCTTATCAGTTAGTGTTTGGAAAGAAACCCATCTTTCCTATAGAATTCGAAATCCAAACATTGAGAACAGCACAAGAAGTTGGCTTATATTTAACCGAGGCACAGATTAATTGATTATAGCAAATCAATGAGCTGGATGAAATCAGGCTCTCTGCACTTCAAAATACTGCACTGATTCAACAACAGCAAGCTAAATGGCATGATCCTCTCATTAAAATTAAAGTCTTCCACGAAGGAGACTAGGCACTTTTGTACGATTCCAGGTTCCAGGACTTTCCCGGGAAACTTCAAACCCGCTAGCTCGGGCCATACGAAATCCAGAAGGTACATGACAATGGAACCCTTACTCTAACCACTATTGATGGTTTTGGATATGCTTTTAAGGCAAACGGCCACTGAGTTCGACTTTATCGCAAACCGCTCACTCAGGAGTCCTTCTGCCAATAGCTATGTGAAGACTTTGATATGGAAATTTTGGGGGAGGGAGAGACCTCTTCCTCACCTGCGATTCATTAAATGATTTATCCCCTTTTACACTTTGTACATAATTTCTGTGTACATATTTTTGTATCAACACTTTGCTGTTATTTTTGCTTTTGTTGTTCCTTTTCCAAAGGAACGGCACTTTTTGTTTTTGTTGTTCCTTTTCCAAAGGAATGGCATTTTTGTTGTCTATTGTTCCTTAGGAATAGCACTTCTGATTTCTGATGTTCCTTTTCTAAAGGAACAACACTTTTGATTTTTGCTATTCCTTTTCCAAAGGAACGGCATTTGTGGTGTCTGCTATTCCTTTTCCAAAGGAACAACACTTCCAATTTCTGTTGTTCCTTTTCCAAAGGAACAACACTTTTTATTTTTGTTGTTCCTTTTCCAAAGGAACGACATTTGTGTTTTTGCTGTTCCTTTTCCAAAGGAACAGCACTTCCGATTTCTTCTATTCCTTTTCCAAAGGAACAACACTTTTGACTTTTGTTGTTCCTTTTCCAAAGGAACGACATTCGTGATTTTTGTTGTTCCTTTACCAAAGGAGAAACATTTTTGTGTTTTCTGTTGTTCCTTTTCCAAAGGAACAACACTTTTGATTTTTGTTGTTCATTTTCCAAAAGGAACAAAATTTGTGTTTTTTCTGTTCCTTTTCCAAAGGAGCAGCATTTTTTTATTTTTGTTGTTCCTTTTCCAAAAGGAATGGCATTTGCGTTCTTTATTGTTCCTTTTCCAAAGGAGCAGCATTTTTCATTTTTTTGTTTTACTTTTTCAAAAGGAACACCACTTGTATTCTTTTGCTCTTCCTTTTTGCAATAACAACACCCTCGTATTCCTTTTTGCTTTCCTTGCTATTCTAAATTAAGGATGCCTATTGTTCCTGTTCTTTCAAGTCTTTCGAAACACAGCTATGCACTTATGCAATGGATACAAAATCATTACTGAAATCGGTGAACTATACAATCGTTATTTTTATAGGAAATTGCTCTGAATTGGTAAGAGGACAAAGGAAGGGACACACTTACTTATTTTCCTTGTTGTCATTATTCCACTAATTCTGATCTGATTGGTTATCTTTATCATGTTGGTTCTTTTTAAACTTTCACAAATTTCCTTGATTATTATCTTGGAATAAGAACAAATTTTTTATATGTTCCTATTGCGATGTTAAGACTTCTTCCACCATTCCTACTCTTAAGGAGTGTTGAACCACCCTTTGTGTATAAATGGGAAAGTACCTTATGAAAGAAAAAAAAGAAAAAAGGAAGCAAAAAAATGATGTTTTAATGACTTGTTTATATAAGTTGTCAAATGCATGATAGGGGATCTCATTAAGAGCCAGCCTACCATGATCATGGGGAAGAAAGTGAAGTGGCAATCCCACTATGGTCACCACACCAGGGATATGGTCCAAAAGGTACATCAAAATAAAGAGCCCTTGGAATAGTAGGTCTCATCACAAGTCGACCTGCGCACCTTTCACTCCTTCCTCGTGAATGACATTATGACTAACTGGTCACCAAGCCAACATAATGGCCTACATTTTGACATCACATAACATTTCCCAAGCATACACAAAGGACCATGGTTCCATGGGTGAAACAAACAACTATCCCAAGGTTATGGACACCTGTCGGCAACAGAGCTCTGTTAATGGTATTGAAGTCACACTACTTGCACCTATAGGTAATTATTAACATCCTTCTGTTTCTTATACCTTAGTAATAAATCACATAAGAAGTATGTATATTATTTCCCAAACCATGCAAACACATGAAACCTATTATTACCAATCATGAGAGAAAAAGTGACAATGACCGCATGAAACTCTGTGTACACGCTAACTGTCCTACACCCCCAGCCTCACATCATATCACAGCAATCTCTTACTTGTTAAGCGATCCGAGTATGCACCTTGATTTCAGTAACCTGCTATTTTTTGTAAACATGGCATGCTGCCATACGTTGTTCCTTTATGACTCTGATCCAGGGCAGATCGGCACGTCGCTCCTATATTTAATGGTCAGGGATGGCCTATCACATTGCGGGGGGGAGGTTACCCTCATTATTCGTTGGTTTACATGTCAGCTCACTATTCGGGAAATTGTGTACTTGGGAATAGCACAACTCAACGGTATAGTATTTTTTTATTTTTGCATGCCTTACTGTTCCTAAGCTACTTCCATAGTATTCTCTACGGCATTAGTAAAGCCCTTTAGATTTTGAGCGAGTCCTACACCTGTTATTTTCTCTGTCTTTTAACAGCATAAACAGCTTGTTGTTCCATTGTCAATTCTGAGGTTTAACGAGTCCTGCGTCTATTAGTTTCTTTGTGTTTTAACAGCTTGAACAACTTACTGTTCCATTGTCGTTTCTGAGATTTTATAGGGAAATTAAAAACATGGGAGGAAGATCAATTCGGAGAGAACCACAGAAATTGATAGTCTCTAATGCTGCACAGGAAATTCTGGCAAGAGCAGGTTGGATAACTTATCTCGAACAGTTGCAGGAATCCAATGAGGCGGTAGCAATAGAATTCTTGCAGAACTTGCAAGAAGATCACTCCATAGTGAGGGGAAGACATATAGCAGTCACTGTGACATAATTGTTGAAGTCTGGGGACTGCCAGCCACTGGACCTATATGGACATTGAAGAAGGAAAGATTGAAGAAGATCATAGAAACCTTCCAAGATGAAGGCCAGAACCTACCAATTAGAGGAAAAGGGGTTCTACCTGCAACATTAGGAGAGCCATGGGAAGAATTGGCGAGGATTATTCAGAGCTACATCACCTGTGAAGGAAGGAAAGACGTGGTAAGACCACGACACCTTAAACTTCTAGTTGTATTAAAGCAGAAATGCTCTATAAATTTACCTGCATTTTTAAATTTTTTACTTCATGATGTCGCACGAAGTATGAAAACAGCACAGCATTTAGAATCAGTTGTCTGTCACTATGGGTTGATACGGTTAATAGTCAGTCATAGTCTTACCCAGCAACAGAGCAGCTGGGAAGAGCTAATTTCCATGATAGATGGGGGACTGGCGACACGATCCCCAAAACATAAACATGCCACCAGTACACCGGAAAAGCATGCCACCAGTACACCAGGTTGCCCATTAAAATGAAGAAAATTAGTTAGGTTGGCACGAATTAAAGGGAGGCTGGAGAATTCCCAAGGGGACACCAGCCAACCAGTAGAGGTAGACGATTTTGGGGATGAGCAACCCCCGCAATTAGAAGGAGAAGAAAATGAGGAAGGCACGCAAGGAAATGAGAAAGGAGAAAGGGAGGAAGAAACCGAGCAACCTGAGCAGGAGGAGGAAACAGAGCAGCAGGAAGGCAGCCCATTGCAAAATCCATTAAGAGAAGATGAGTTGGCCAACATCTTGGCCAATATGGGCGAATATGGTCAACCTCTCAGCCCACCAGATCCCCATGCTGAAGAAGAACCAAAAGAACACTCTACTCAGGGTAAAAATAGACCCGAAGAACTACATGACGAGGAGGTAGAAAACGAGAGTCAGCCTGTTCATGATGAAAATATGTCAGGAGAGAGAATTGATGCAGAGGAGGAACAATCAACTCCTAGCCAGACTACACCAAAAGAAATTCTGGAAGAAGTAGAGGCGGAAAAATAAGTCACCCAAGAAGTAACAGAACCAGCTAGGGTTCTTGCATCTGAGCAACCCAAACGAAGCATTGAAGAACCACCCCAAGAGGAAAACCAGGGAATTGATCAAGATGATAGTCCAGGCCAAAGTAAATAGTCTGTTGTTCCTTCTAAGGAAATTGAGGAAATTAAGAGATTACAAAAAGAACAACAAAGATTGTTGAATATAATAGTTCAAATTCAACAGCAGATTAGGATTCTAAAAACAAGAAAAAGGGTAGAATAGACTTCGAGGGGGAGACATGCAGCCATTACAGAAAAATCTCTCAAGAAAAAGGTTCAGAGGACCCAATTCCATCCTATTGTTCAAAACTCTATCGAGAAGCAGCCTGTTGTTCCAAACCTTGTTGAGGAACAGTCTGTTGTTCAAATTTCTGACAAAGAGCAGCCTGCTGTTCAAACCGTCGTTGAAAAACAATTTGTTGTTCATGAGCAGACTGTCGTTCAAAAGAAAAAGGAACAACATTCTATTGTTTCTCATATTTAAGTACAAACCGATGGTATATTGACCGAGGACAAGGAAGTACAGACAGAGGCACAACCCCCTGAAGCAATGCGAGCCATGAAAAATAAGAAGATTCAGGTGAACCTTCCGCTCACCACTACCATGTGGGATAATGATCCGAGGACAGTAATCCTACGAGACGGTTTGATGAAAGCTCAGCAAGCAGTAGAAAAACTTGCAGAACAAACAGTCCCTCGGGAAAGGTATGAAGAATTACAGCAGCAGCTAAGGAACGTCAACTTATCTGAGAGCCAAGCCTTTGAAGGATGGCGAAAGGAAGAAAAAAAAGTCGCAAAGGTAACTCATAGGTTAGATATAGTTGTCAAGCAAATGGATACCTTATGCTCTTTGTACACAGACGTCCTAGCCTCTAGAACCCCTGCTAAGAATTATGCCCTATTTTTAATGGAACGAAATTTGCAATTGAAAATAAAAGCTGTCAGAGCAGGCGCTCCTATACAAATTAATACCATTGATGATTTTATAAATTGCTGTAAGCATTATGGAGTGAAGGTTCAAAGGTTACTGTGTGAATTCTATCTGCATAACCTTGTATCAGACCAGCAAACCAAGTAGAACCCCAACCCTTTTGTTGGGGACATCCAATTGCAGGCATTGATCTCGTTTGGGGATAATCAAATCAAGTGGCTTAAAGCCTATAATTCTTTCCAGAGACAAGAAAACGGATAAGATTTGTGGGTAAGAGCTGAGCCTAGGAATCCACTGTAGTTGTGGAGGGAACATAGGAACCTCATGGGGGCTCCAGGCGTAATTGAAGCATTAGGACCCATTCATACAGCAATCAATTGGCATGGAATAGAATACTCTCACTATTAAAGACCTTGTCATTGATGCCGCTAAATTTCGATATCAGATCTCGAATCCAAATATCCAACTCAGGCAACCATTTAATTATGAAAATTTTAAGCTAGCCGCCAACCGCTTGCACCTCTATGGTGAATTTATCCTGAGAGCAGGGCCATCCTGGTTAGGATATAGATACCGAAGTCCAATTATTTGGCATCCTGCGCCTAGATAACAAGCCCTGTATGAGATGCCTAAGGGTCAACTTGGCCATTTCTTTGAACACCTAATTATGCATTATGGTTGTAGACCACCAAACGAAATCCCATCTCCAACCTACTCTCTCACTGCCTTACACGTCAACTACAATGTTTTCATGAGGGCATGAAAAAGGGTAATCAGCGGGGTGTGTGGAGTACTAAAGAAGGTATGTTTTTAGTGATTATTTCAGCATCTTTTCATTAAAACTTACAAACCTTTTGCATCATGAACTAGGTAGATAATAAGGAATTGTGACAAAATCTGTAAGATTGATATGCAAAACGAAAACACTGACAATTGTCATTTTCTTATGCAGAAAAAAGTAAAAACGAAAGATTGTCGTTCCAAAGGAAAGGACGAAGCCAGATTAACTGTTGTCCCTTTGGCGGGGAACCGCACGCAAACAAGGAAAACCAAATCAAAGCATATCAGCCAAGGAGAGGAGATGGAGATATCAGCTCGACGCAAGAAAGTAAAGAAATAACTGAGAACCAGCTGTTTGGTGAATCCCTCAGGATCCTTTGATCCTGAGGGATCGCTACTTTAACTATTTTTGTACCTAGACATCTCTTCCTTCGTCAATATAAAAAGGGGCAGCACTGTAAGCTAGGGAGCGAGTTATGTTTTTATGTAATTTCTTTTACAATTGATACTTTGATCATCGACTCTCATTGAGAAGTGTTCCACTGTAACTCTATTTTATGCATTAATACAAATTTGGTTGCTATTTCATCTGTGATTCTGGAATAACTTCAAGCGGTGTACCCCTGGAGGCTAAGGGCCGAGCCCTAGAGGAACACTTGCTCCTGTACCATTACTTTTGGTTTATGTGTGGTTTGCTCATCATCTTTATTCGGTAATATGATATGTTTTATTATTTTACTTCACAGCTTTGTTATGTGTGATTTGCCAAGTGATATCATTTCTTGAGATAGAGACATCATAACTCTACAACGCATTATTGTTTCTTTAAGTGCTAATATAATATTTATGACCTTTACAGAATGTTGTTGTGGTTCCATTACAGAGTATCTATGTTGTGACATTTGACCATTGGTATTACTGAATTCATCTTGCAGATTATATTTTGCGATTGATTGAATCAATGAACATTGTTGTTCCATTTTGAAATGCAATCGTATTGTTTATAACTAAGATTTGCAATTGAATTACCAAGATCAGATTACTATTGAGGTGTTTCATGTGCTAAGTCAGTGTTTGATTTTCAGCGTTGTTCCATATTCCATCATTAATCAGTACTGTTCTATTTCTGTGTGTTTCTCGATTCATCCTAAAATATAAAGGATTGCCATTTGATTCCTGTAGGATATGATTGATTGCATTTATTCATATAGATTAAGGTTTTATTGCTCATTGATCTCAATTGATGTTACATTTTCTTAGTTGTTGTTCCATTCCTTATTTCCTATTCCATTTCCTGTTATTTGCGTTATTTGTTGTTATGGTGTGCAGAACGATCTGAGGCTGTAGTGGGCATTGACATTTGTTGTCTGGTCCCTAGATCGATGATCTATTTCTTGATTACTTTTGGTTACATCAGTTTCTGAAGGGATGAGTTATTGTTACTGGACCCTTGACTGATATATTGCTTGTTTTTCTGAGTGAATGATTTAGGCTTTAAGGTCTTTTGCTGTAAGTAGATTTTCTTTCCAGCATCTGTTTACTCTTGTATTTTCTTGAGCACTATACTACTACCATTACTTCGGAAAATATGAGCCTCAGACTGAGACACTCTTTGAAATAGCAAAACATTCCTGGATTGATAAATTAATGTGAGGTAATTAGAGGTGAAAGAGACCCTTCTTACGACTCCACATCCACCCCCTCATGAGCCCTCTTCCTAAAAAACGAGACCCTCATGGCTTAGGGAGACTCTCAAATATGCTAAGAGACATGTTGCACCTAGGGGAAAATTTCGTGAAAGAAAGAAGCTGAATAGGTACCAAGTGTACTTAACTGCAATGAGCACCATTGTTCAATATGAGCCTTGCACATTCGAAGAAGCTGCAAAGCACCAAGTTTGGAAGGATGCAATGATCGAAGAGTATGAGTAGATTATGAAGAATGATGTCTAGGATGTGGTCCCTAGACCCAAGGACAAATATGTTGTCACCTTGAAATGGCTCTACAAGATCAAACATGGAGCTAATGGAAGTGTTGAAAAGTTCAAGGCCAGATTTGTTGCTCGAGGCTTCTCTCAAAAGGAAGGTGTAGATTAAGATGAGATATTTTCACTAGTTTCCCACTACACCACCATCTATTCAATTATAGCCCTTGTCGCCTCGAAAGGATGGAATCTACATGAGATAAATGTTAACACTACCTTCTTTCATGGTTCAATTAGGGAGGAAGTCTATATAGAACAACCTAAGGGGTTCGAAGTTCAAGATCATCACTCACATGTATGCAGGTTAAAAAAATCCTTCTATGGGTTGAAGAAAGCACCCCGGGCTTGGTATGAGAGGATCGATAGCTATATAATGAAGCTGGGATTTACAAAAAGTGAAGCTTATTCGAACCTTTACTTTAAGGTTGAGAGTGATAGACCTCTCATCTTGGTACTCTATGTGGATGATCTCTTTGTGCTAGGTGCATACCCTATTATTCATCAATGTAAGAGGGAGTAGGCTTCTAAATTTGAAATGAGGGACCTAGGACTGATGCATTATTTCCTAGGGTTGGAGATCTGGCAAAAGCTAGGTGAGATTTTCCTTTCTAAAGGAAAATATATTGTGAATCTACTTGAAAGATTTGGGATGGTGGACTGCAAGTCCGTGACTACTCCGATGGAACTTAACTTCAAGAAGTTATTTGGAAGTGTTGTTGGGCCCAATTTGGGAAATCCTTCTTAGTAACATCAACTCGTGGGGCCCCTGATGTTCTTGGTGAACTCCCATCCGAGCATATGTTTTGTAGTGAATACATTGAGTCAGTTTATGGTCGAGCCTCATCACATATATTGGATTTCTTCCAAGAATCTCTTGAGATATCTCTAGGGCACAATCACTTATGGACTAAGATACATTGTTAGGAATGTGAAGCTCCATGGTTACTCTGATGCAGATTGGTCTGTCAATGTGGTGGATCGTAAAATCACATATGGATGTTGCTTCTCTCTAGGTTCTTCTTCGATATCATGGATGAGCAGGAAGCAGAATTCGGCTGCCTTGAGCATCACTGAGGCTAAATACATTGCTGCTAGTATGGCCTCGTTTGAAGTTATTTGGTTGAGGAAGCTCTTTAGTGAGTTGCTTGGACACGTGCTAGATACCACCATGATCTTGAGCGACAACCAGAGTGGGATTCATCTTTCTAATAATCCCATGGTTCATGACTGCTCCAAGCATATTCATGTCAGGTACCACTTTATCTGGGATATGGTACAACAGGGAGAAATAAGACTCCAACACATTAGCACTGATTATCAGGTCATCGATATTCTTACGAAGCCCATAGGGAAGGTGAAATTATTAACCTTCTGTTAAGGACTTGGAGTCATGGAGATGCCCTCTTATGAGGGTCTCGTATGAGATGGATGTTGAGCTCTTGGAGCTCTAGGGTGCTTGGGGTACTTCTTGGAGCGATGAGTGACCATACGGTGAGAGGTTCACCTTCCCTAATGGTGTGCGATGTACAGGGCGAGTGGTTCACCTTCCCCTATGATACCCCATGTTGAGATATGCATAAGATGAGTAGTTCACCTTCTCCTATGGCATATGAGCAAGATGAGTGGTTCACCTTGTCCTGTTGCCGCATCCTACCCATGCAGTCCAAGACCCATGGGAAGTATCTCTCATCTGGCTAATAAGTAGGGAAATGATGATAAGGACCATAGCACTACTAATGGACGCATCGTGTACTACTGTACTCCCTATCATAGGAAGTTGATATTGATCTCAGATCAATGGAAACTGACTTTGGGTTAGTTAAGAGTGGTATGACATACTCTCTATTATTGGAGACTGACTTCAGGTCAGTGGAGAATGGTATGATACATTCTCGATCATTTCTTCTTTCTTCACGGTTTAGCAAAGAAGAGATAGGGATGGTATAGATTGTCAAACAGTTTGGCAGGTGAAGTTCTCCCTAGTTAAGAGGGAGTGTTAAATTTGGAAACTAGGGCCAAACTTCACTTTGGATAGCTCATATGATGTCGCTGATATTTTTATTTGGTTACTCTCTCCGAGAGGTGTAGGATTGATCTAAAGATCATCCCATTCTGAAATGTACAACTGAAATTATGAATTATTTCGATTATGGACAAATTGTCAAGGTCAACTAGCCATCAAAATTGCACCTCAATGTTGCATTTAACTATAAGGAGCCTCCTCCTCATTTTAGCATCTCACTCACACTCATTCTTCTCTCTCCTTCGTTGACTGGGTACAAATTTCAGAGGTAACTCTCCATACGTGTGAAGAAGAGAAGGGTCTTTTGTCCCTTCCTTGACAAGCATTGACTGAAGTAGCAAGAGGGTTGTTTTGACTTGCGTTGAGCTATTTTGACAACGGTTTTGTGTGGGAGATCTCTATTTTGGTAGGCCACATTTTTTGGCATAGAAATCGAGGTTTTTGACCACTATTAGACTAGTATTGATTGCAAAAGGGTTTTTTGTAGCATTGACTTTTGTTGACCAAATTTGACTAGATGTTTTCGGACTATTTTTGTGCTGATTTAACTAGTTGTTGGAGGCCAAGCTGACCAATTTTGACTGAGCTGTTTTGGAGGTCAAAATCTTCTATGTTGACCAACATTGAATTTTTGGTTAAGGCTTTCTGTTACTTTTGTTTGACTAGTCAGATTTAACTTTGATTAGGCAAGTCAAAATTGTATATTGTACTCTCTCTCTCTGTGCTGAACATCTGAAGAATTATAAGAATAATTGATCAAGGGTTTCCCCACATTAGGGTTTGTCCATAACTGGTGCCATATCTTATGTCCTCTTATCTTGTATTGACTTCTACTATTATTGTTTATGTTCTATCTGCATTTTACTATCATGTTGATGTGATTGCTAAATTGGAGCTAATAAGAAAATTGAAGTAAAATTGCTCTTAAGCATAGAACATACCATTATTATCTAAAATTAACACATAAGGATCCCCAGTCTTGGCTCAACCACTATGGGGTAAAGGAGGAGATCATGTTGAAGAGTAAGGATAATATTAAAATACCATAACTGCCAAATTTAAGGATAATTTATGGGATGATAAGGAGATAGAGGGTAAAAGGAAGCTAAGGTATTATGAGGTTATCAACCCCACTCTTGCTAACCATAATTACCTTTCTAACTTAACAAGTTCTAAGAAGAAAATTAATATTTCAAAGATAAGAACTAATTCTCATGAGCTCCAAAGTGAAACTGGGTGTTGGTCTATTCCCAAAAACCCTTGAGATAAAAGAATATGTCAACTTTGCGATACTAAGAGGGTTGAAGATGAAAATAACTTTCTCTTGGATTTTCTGGCTCTTACTCACATCCATTCTTTCCAAAACATTTCCCACACCACCAACCTTCCTTAATTGTTTTGTCAACAAAATTATAGTGGCCTAGAAATGCTTCCTTCCTTTATTTTTAATCATAGAAATAAAATATTAAAGAGTCTCAATTAATCTCTTACTTTATTAAGGTACAATGGACCACTTTGGTTTCACTGGGCATTATTCAACATCATCAATTATTAACAATGAAGGAATTTTCATTAGATGGATCTAGTAATTTTTTCAAGTAAAGTCGAGAATGTTGTTTAGCATCAAATCTAAAGTTATTGGATTATATTTTCACTAAAACAACAGAAAAAACTCCCAGCTGCTAAATTTATCTTAATTAGCTTAAACCATGACCACTCGATTATGTCAAACCATGGTTTTTCTATCAAATCAACTCAATTATCCATGTGAAACTCCCAACAACCAATTTTGGCTTAAGTTGCTAAAATTTTCAGCAATTTTATGAAACTAATACACTAAAACTGAGGATGGGTTTCTTAATAAAAATTAAACCAAAATTATTAAACTAAGACGGATTCATCTTAAGCATGGATCTAACATGTGCGTTTCTTTCGGTGAAAACATTTTTTAGAGAGTAAAATTTGAAATAAAATTGCAACCCTCTCATCTCTTGATAGATCTCAATGAATATGTATTGGTTCTCTCTCTATATATACAATTTGTAATTATTCATTATTTAAATTGTATTTTTGAATACAATATAAAGTAATACCCTAAACTTGTAAGTCCAAACAAACTTATTGGATTTGACCCAAAATTGACAAAAACAATTGTACCTAAAAAAAGGACCAAAATGTAAAATAGTGACACTACTTCAAAAGTTTTAACGAGGAAATTTGTTTTTTCAATCATTTTTTATGACATATACATAACTTTTTTAAAACAATATGATATACATAGTTGATCTTAAAATATACATGTGCATAAAGGAATTTTATTTAGGAACTATATCGTCCATATTAAAATGGTTTTTTTGTTATTAATATATTTTTAAGTATATGTCAACCAACATTGAATTTTTTTCTTATGAATATTTTTAAATGTGACATATTAAAATATTTTATTGTTAACCCACATTGAATTTTTCTGTTATGAATATTTTTAAATGCGACATATTAATTTTATATTAAAAATTGAATGAATTACACATTTCCCTCTTATTAATTTTATAAGAAAATATTTTTATACTTTTATTTTATTTTTAACTTTCAATTATTATTATCTTTTGGATATTGAATATTTTATTATATACAACATTAGAATATTTTTTACATTTTCTTCCTAAATATAGATATATATGAAATTGATATTTACATGAATTAGTTAACATAGATCTTCAAATAGTTTATTCAAATCTTGGGTTAATCTTTTTGAAAATAAAATCTTATTCACACTCTTCTAATAACTTTATTTTTTGAAGTTGATATGAAATTTATATTAAGTCATGTTAATATGGAAATAGTTTAATTATGACGTCAAGGTTTTTTACCACATTAGATTGTAATCTCAATGACAGAGTTAAATTAGATTATTAATGTTTTATAATGCTTTTTACTATGACTAAATAAACATACATATTTATTTTTATTTTTATTATAATTGACATTGTTATTTAAAAAATATTTTATTTTTATTTTAAAATAAATTTATGTCTAATTGAGCAATACAGAATCACTCATCACCCTCATTCATCACCTTCACCCTCATACTGATCTATAGTGACAGTGATCTGTAGCGACTGTGGGTGCCATAAATGAACCGCCCTTTTATCAAGAGAATTTCTACTTGCAAGTATCAATAATACAAATTTTCAATATATTAAGTTGATCCACCGGTCTTCAGGAACAGGTCGCCCGAGAGTGCTTCTCGGAATCTTCCCACGACTTTGGGAAAAAGGGCATTTGACCCAAATGTATTATTCAAATCATGTGAGCTCCTTTTTATATGTTTTGTCTAGTACTGAACATTCATGTTCATTCCTCCTATGAATTTCGTGCTAACATTCTATAATTTTTTTATATTTTGAAGCGTGCGAAGACTTAACGTCCATACATCTAAATGTTGTAAACATTTCCTAAAGACGGTACACCTATCCAGATTCTTTCAAAAGAGGTTGTTGAATTCAACCATGATCAGGAACTCAAAAGGAGAAAAAGATGAACTCGTCCACATTAAGGTGGGTTTGGATGCAAAATTGTCATCCACATTTACTTGGGTATCAATTCAAAGGCACGCTTCCGTATTATTTTAATGTGTAGCTTGAGAACTATGTCGACCTGGTTGGCAGTGTACAACCACCCCGTCAGTCTAGAGGCCAAACAGATTTCTTAACTTGCTTTTATGTTGACTCTCGTTTGCATATTCTTTGGCATGCGCTGTTATTGGGAATTAGTGTTTATCCTTTGTTTGATTCACTTAATTTGTTTTGCTTGAGAAGAATTACATTGAGTTGTTTGGGCTAAAACCTCATTAAAACTCTCTGGCATATACCCAAAAACATCTGAGTATATATCTTAATGTGTAGGTTCACCATTCTTTGAATTCCTTCATACGTTAGAGGTTAGACGTAGGGGAGGTAAGTGTGGTGGCTATTCTAGGAAATTCAATTTTATGCGTTGAGATGTTTTGTCCTTGAATATCAATTTATGGTGTTCCAATATTATTAGTAATGGTTTTTTTATATCTGGGGACACGTCTTAGGGTATAACTTGCCTTGTGTGAACTAGCATTCACCGATGAACGTTTGAGGCCTTAGTTCCCTGTGCCTTGTGATTGTTGTTCGGTTTTCCCTTATTGGGGCATGCAAGGAGTTCACATGAATTATGCTTATATGTTCTCACTAATTTCACCATATTAGTGTCACCATGTTGTCACCTTATTTTTATCAATACTTACAGTGGATGACGAGGGCTCAACTATGTCATTATCCACCACTCTAAATGACCAATACAGGTTCTAATAATATCCATAGGATAATGCCCAACACTGAGAGAGGACATGGCTGGGCTGGAAAATCCTTGGAAGAGGAAGCCTGCCTCTCCAACAATCGTCGCTAACATCCAAGGCCGGTGAAGCTCTGAAAATAAAAAGAAATTTGGTAATGTTCATTAATCCTTTTATCTATTTAATATCCTGAAAAATAATTTGACAATTTTTTCGGAATATTACTTCATTAAAATTTATACCATAATTTATTTATTTTATTTTATTTTTTATTTTTTTATATTGCATAATTTGCGTTATGAAATTATCAGCACAATAAATATTTTTTGCAAATTGAAAACCCAAAAATGTTCCAACTCAAAGTTAACACAATAAATAGTAGTAAATTCAGCATAATACATCCTTCTTATATTAAATAGGGCTTTAAGAAAATGTTACAAACATCAACAAATATTTGTATGGTTATTGATGACTCCTTCAATGTTATGCAACTATGAGAGATCTAGTTGACCTCTTTTCATGATCTCCATGTTAGGCCCAATGAGTGGATTTGATTTGATCCCTCATCTTTGAGTGGCTAGGGTATATCTCTCAATACTGAAACCCCTCCTAACTAGATAAGCTAGGGTGGACTACTAACCACCAAAACTAACCCTCTACATCATGTGGCCTCTCACTGAGACAAATTCCAAGAACTCTACTTAATAAAAACAATAAAACAATAATCCCCAATGCATGCCTAAGGAGTGAGCTCTCATCTCCTTTAATATTCTTGGTGTTTGTGTCAAAACCAAATGCGTGGTGAGATTTGAGGCCAAGCATGATTGACAAATTCTTCAACTTCAGCGTGGTCTCACCTCTATTTCAGGGCTTTAGCGATCACCACGACAAGGGCATATTTGTTTTCCTCACGAGTCGTTCTACATCTGAGAACTTGGGCACTCGATGCCGATAGGCATGCATGGGCATGTCATCCCACAATGAGAAGGAGCGCCAAGTAGAACACGTTGATAAAAGTTGTGCACTACCCTAGATCCAACGATGAGAACGCCATTGATCGGATAACCCATAGCCCCCCATTCCACCAATTTGTAAGATGGTTAACACATAGAGGCCATGTGGAGTAGGCCATGTGTCGAGAACACAGACCTCCCACATGACCTCGTGGCCTAAACTCTCTGCCCTTCATCCTATGTGAAAGGTTGATGTGTGTCCTTATACACATCACCTATGGCCCAAAACCCTACCAAGATGTCCTCACCACCACCTATTGCCACATCAGTCTCATGTGGACCCTCCATATACCTCATCTTAATGTCCATCTCACATACCACGTCAGCAGATTCATCTCCACTTTTCTCAGTCACCACCTCTCACGTGTATCAGTCCCACCACTTTATATACCACTTGGCATCACGAAAGGATTTAGTGAAAAATATTAGTATGCATGATCAGATGGTGGGGAGAGCTACTCATCGAATGGTTGTGATGAAATTCACACCCAAAATCTATGCAACAGCTAAGAAAGTCAGGGGCTATGTGTAGGAATTTACAGGGTAAGTTCCTCAGACAGAACACCAAAAGGACACCACTCACAAACAGATCATAGATCAATACACCAGTATTTTGACGTGGTTAAAACCCTCAGAGAGGGAAACAGTCCACGGCCTGCGCCAACGTGGCTACTACAGGCATTTATTAATAAAAGAATGAAAATTTACATAAGCTTCTCTCATGCACGGTTAACCTACAAATGACCCTCCATGCGCTTTAAATAGAATTCATGGACCAATCGGGTGTCAAGCCACGGATCAAGTGTCGGGAATACCGAGGAGAGAATGAACCGTCGGATCACTACATATCGTGACCGTCGGATTGTAAGTTACAAAATGTACAATGGTAAAGAAACACACTTTACCTAACTCTATACTAGACCAAGTTGAACTTAACTATTTCTATGTGTCGGAATATCCTAACTCCCCCCTTAAGAACAACTTGGGATAGGATTGAAGGATTTACAAATATGACACAATAGGAGAAGGAAGGAGGCACTAGAGCCTATCCCCCCTTAGTGACAACTTCCTGAACTCCAAGCATATATCGAAGTTTAGTGAACTTCGCTTCTGTGAGAGCCTTTGTGAAGATGTCTGCAACCTGATCATCTGTTGAACAATATTGCACTTCAAGAACATGGTCATGAATGAGCTTTCTGATGAAGTGCATGTGAAGTTCAATGTGTTTGCTGCGCTGATGCTGAACTGGATCTTTGCAAAGCTGAATGGCACTTTGATTATCACACCAAAGTGTAGTCGGATGCTGCTGCTCAAAGCCCAATTCTGATAGGATTTGACGAAGCCACAAGGCTTCCTTACTAGCTTCCACGGCACCACGATACTCTGCTTCTGCTGACGAAAGAGAAATGGCAGCCTGTTTCTTACAAACCCATGTAATAGGTCCTGAACCAAGAGTGAAGACATAACCGGCAGTAGACTTCCGATCATCAGGGTCACCAGCCCAATCAGAATCAGTGAAACCAACTAATATAGGAGCTGCTTTGGCACTGTAATGAATCCCAAACTGTACTGTACCTCGAACATAACGAAGTATTCTTTTAGCTGCTTTCCAATGACTTTCACGGGGGTTTTGCATAAAACGAGCAACAAGGCCAACAACAAAGAAAAGGTCAGGACGAGTATGGGTTAAATACAAGAGTTTTCCTACAAGTTGACGGTATAAGGTAGCATCAACTTCAGGAGAAGTACAAGAGACTGAAAGTTTGACTCCAGACTGAAAGGGAGAAGGAGCTGGCTACAATCTTCCATGTGAAAATGATGAAGAATATCACAAGCATACTTGGACTGGGAAAGGGAAATACCCTCCTTGGATTGCAAGACTTGAAGACCGAGAAAATAGTGTAAGTGTCCTAAGTCTGTTATTTCAAATTTCTTTTTTAAGGCTGGACTTCACATGGTTTATAAGGTTGGGATCACTACCAGTAAGAATAAGATCATCAACATAAAGAACAAGGATGATAAGAGAGTTGCCCACTTTCTTGGTGTAGACAGTATTGTCATAATAACACCTAGAAAAGCCAGATTCTAAAATAAAAGAAAGCTATCCATTTTGGCATACCAAGCCCGAGGAGCTTGCTTGAGACCATAAAGAGATTTCTTAAGTCGACATACAAGGCTGGAGTCTGTTTGGATGAAGCGAATGGGTTGTTCCATATAGATTTCTTCATGCAAGTCCCCATGCAAGAAGGCAGATTTAACATCCATCTGATGGACTTCCCATTTTAAAGAGGCAGCAAGGGAAAGAACAAGGCGGATAGAGTTCATTTTGGCAACAGGGGAGAAGGTTTCGTGTAGTCAATGCCTTCAACCTGTGAAAATCCCTTAGCAACAAGACGAGCTTTATGTTTATCAACTTTCCCATCTGGTCCATACTTTGTTCTGTAAACCCATTTACATCTAACAAGTTTGCGTCCCTTTGGTAGAGGAACAAGATCCCCTGTATCATTTGCCAACAATGAATGATATTCTTCATTCATCGCTGCTTCCCAAT
>APFE031633926.1:2547-34338 GCA_000404065.3 Pinus taeda
ACCCAATTGGTTTTTCATTTTAAATTGGGTTTTCTTCCTAGCTACTAGGAAGTTGACTTCATGTGAATTGATGATCTGCCAAAAATATTCCAGTGCAAATATCCTCATAGGGAGGTATTTGGGCAATTTATAAGGGGCAAGTTGGCAACCATAAACTCTAATTTCTGTGTGGTTCTGGTACAAATTCTAGTCTCCCACCTTGATGTTTTTGGCTAACTGTAACACCCTTTTGATTTCTTGGCTGATTCTGGGTTGAGGGCTATTGGTCAGCATGTTCATGACTGGATGGACAAATGAATCGATGAAGTCCTTATAGGTGAACGCAGTGGAGTATATGTGGATCAAGGGTGTCCAATAAACAACTGATCTCTGGTTTCACTTGGTATCCAACTTTTGGATGCTGACAGGGAATTTATCTGATTGATACTATAAAAACATATGAAATAATATTGAAGAGTACTTGAAAACTCTCTCAGTTGGGAGTCTTGTGAATTATTCATGCATCCTGTATGAAATGAACTGAGCATACTTGTACATGACAGTAGGAGGCTTGCCTAGGCTGAAGATGGAAAGAAAGGCTAGGATAACCTCATCCACATGCTCATCTGAGGTATATCCTATGATACAAGAGAGCATGGTAATTATTTGTTTGCCTCTCTCTAAAAAAATGATGGCAACATAAGGAGGACTATCTGTGGGAGTATGGCGGTCTTTTATGATGAAAGTTTGGAAAATTTGTGCTATTTTAGTCAGGTCTAGTTTGGCATATAGGTCTAGTAAGTCACTAACAGACAATGGGGTCTCATTAGGGCTTGGTTGGACCAACAACATTTAGTTAACAGACTCTGCAATGATCGTAAATAACAACTGCTAGTTAGGGGCAACAATAGCTCTTTGGCTAGGAATATAGCAAGCATGACAGAAATGGATGATATCTAGGAATGGGTGCACCTATGGAAACCAATATTTGGGTAAATTAGATTCCCAAAGGTGGATGTCATCATTTTGGTTTAGGAATCTTTCCTTACTCCAACAGTGGAGCTTTAGAAGGTAAGTTGGTGAAGCATGATCTTTTATTTAAAAATCCCTGTATGCTAATGCCATGTGATCAATGTCCAGGTAAGGGGTTGACAGAGGTGTCACATCTAGGGAGGTTTGGGAAGCCATATTTAGGAGTAGAGGTATGAATTAGGCTTGTAGCGGTCGTAGAAGTAAGGTTTGGAAGCCTTGGAACAATGGGTTGGTAGTTAGAGTCTGTAAATGAAGGCTTTGTGGTATACAAGTAAATTACTCTTCAATTTAGGAAAATATGTTAATTAATTTGAATTAATTAATCTTTCAATTGAACTGTACACTTTTAATTTAAAGGGTCATTCTGGCTTTCCCAAGAAAACGTAGAATTTGGTGTATGGCTTGCAAACTAAGTTCAATGGTGAATGCAAAGGGTAAGGTGGCTTCCGTTGTGAACTGGCTACTTGAATTGGGTGTCCAGAGCTTCTTCAAGCAGTAGACAATGGTCAATTTTGGTTGCAAAGGTTTAGTGTGTCACAGAATGGCTTGAGCAGCAGTTAAAGTGCAAATGAGAGAAAAGTGTGAAATGGAGCTTCTCCGGCCCTTTAACGGGTAACGATTACATTTTGGTGCAGAAACTATAAATGAATAGTGCGGGATTTTTGGTCTGGGTGAGGAGGTGGTTTTCTAGGCTATCGCACCGCTTTTCGAGGGCAAGTGGTATTTTTCATGAGCACACGATCTAGCCTAGGGCCGCCATGTAGCATAACAATGCCCAGGCAAAACTGCGAATCTTGCATGCTCTCGAGCTGCTATTTTTCGGATGGTGAATGTGCGCAATATGGATGTGCACCGTCAGATCTGGGGGTGGGAGATCGGACGGCTATCGCATGGTTAAGATGCACGGAGGAATCGGGACCAGGATTTGTAGGGCCCCATATTTAATTGCAAATAATTGTAATTAATTAATACATAAGGGAGGGATTAAAATATAAGCAGTGGGTTTAATGGAGTGGGACCATGGGTTATTGTGGCAGGGGTTTTTAATTGCACCGACAGTTGGTGGGTTAAAAGGGTTTGTCGAGGAAATATGATTGAGGAGTTAATTAAATAATGTAGGAGGTGGGGGGTAAAAACTTAGGATATGCTGGTTTTTATGGGTTTTGAAGTGAAATAGGGAAATTAATAAGGGGGGAAGGTAATATGTGCAATGTGGAATGGTTTTCACACTAGGGAAAAGGGTTTTTGGGTAAGGGGGTGAGTTTTGTGGGGTAATTACTAGGGGAATGTGTGAAACCAAGGGGTAAAGGTTAGAATGAGGGGTAAAAGGATATTTTTTAAGAAATAATGGGAGAAAGGGGAAATTACTAAGTAAGTATGTGGGGGTGAAATGAAATGAGAGGAAATTAATCAAACAGGCTTTTGAATATCTTTTCACTCTCATAAATTCCCTTGCACATCAAACATAGGATTTAAGCATGATAAATGTGCTTTTGATTTAACAACCTTATGCATTTGCAACCTTTCTTCTACCTACCCTTTATTTATCCTAACATTTTTTCTTCATTTTATTGGGTGCATTTGAGCTTGTTGACCCTTCATTTCCTTTTTTTTTGACAAGCAAACTATCTAATTTTAACCTTATAACTTCCAATGGCTCAGATCAAACTGATGAGCTCATCTTTATTTCTCTACCTAACTACTAATCTGCCAAGGTTAAACCGTTTGGCTAGATCTTTATTCTCTATCTATCAACATAAAATTTAAAACATGAATGAGTCAAGATTAAGTTGTTTGACCATCATGGATTGTGGCAGTTCTAGCAATCTGCACACAACCTTATTTTGCATGGTAAAGTAAAAAGTAGTGGCATTTGAATTTGCACACTTTCATGATCTGTTTTATTTCTTTTCGGGGTTCATATTTTTCACTTTTTTTATCCTTTTCTCTTTCTTTTTGTCCTTTGATTATTCTTTTAGGACATATCCTCTTTACATTTTTTAATTTTTAATATGAAAAATATTTTGTAGAAAGCAAAAGTATGTACAATATTACAAGACTAACCATAGCCAATTCAAAATTATGAATCCTATTATTATAGGACTCTAACAGTGGCTCCACATGGGGATTGTATTTCCTAGTGAAATGTCAAGAACTTTAAGATTAGTATCCTTTGAAACTTGACTGAAGTTAACTTGTAAATTGTTTTTTCTGTGATTTTTGCTTTATTCATACTCATGATGGTGAACCCTTCAATGCTCAGGGCCTTCTCTCTCGGCCTCAACTTCAAAATATTACCATCCAATCCAATCTAAACTCTGTAATGTTATATACAATGATCAAAGTAAAGTGAACTATTGTTAATCTATGGATAAGTAATGCTTCAGCATTCTACCATTGACAGGTCCTCTTGGTAGATCTGTCCCATCTAACTCTCTAAAGAAAAATGCATTTTTACCTTTGTAACCATAAATGACATAAGGTCCTTGCCATAGAAAATAAAATTTTCCATGTTTACACTTATCTTCTCTTCTAGATCCCATTTAAGTACTTTGTCACGTATGTAAAAATCATCAGCTTTAGTCTTTTTATCAAAAATCTTTTTGATTTTATCCATGGATTACTTGTGATTTGACATAGACTTCTTCTCTAGTTTGTTGCAAGTGTATTGTTTGATTTATCCTCCTCTGGATATCATTTGGTTCTACCCGAAACTCTTGGATGATATTCATCACTGGTACTCCTAAAGAGGATGGAAAAACAACATCCATACCATATACTAACTGATAAGGAGATGTACCAATGGAATTTTTGGTAGTTAGTCTGTCTACCCATAAGGCATTGACCAACTTTTTGTTCCATGTATTTTTGTTGTCTTCGAATAATTTCTTAATGATATTGACAAGGATTTTGTTAGAAGATTCTGCAAGTCGATTACCTTGAGGGTAATAGGCAGTGGAATGGCCAAGGGTGATGTGATGTTTGTTACAAAATTCTACCATTTTCTTGGATTTAAAAGCAGCTACATTATCAGTAATGAGCTTTTGGGGGCATCCAAATCTTGACAGGATATTATTTTCAAGGAATGAGATAATTGCAGGGTATGTGGCTTGTCTAGAAGGGATGACTTCTATCCATTTGGTAAAGTAATAAATGGCTATCAAAATCAATTTATGCTAAGCAGAGAAGGCTGGGTGAATTTCTCCAATGAAGTCTAAACCCCATTGTTGAAATGGCACTTCTATGGAGATGGGTTTGAGAGGTAAAGGTAAAAGCTTTCTTTTTCCGTCAAATATTTGACATTTATGACAGAAGGTCACATGTTTCTTAACGTTTGCAAAAAGAGTGGACCTGTAAAAATCAGCCCTTAGCATTTTGTCAGCAATAGTTTTCAAATACAAGTGTCCTCCACAATCTCCTGCATGAAATTCTTCCATAATTTTATCAACTTCATCTTTCAGCAAACAATTTAAAAGGATACCACCATTATCTTTCCAAAATAAAGCATTATCTAGGATACAATATCTCATTGATTTCATTTTAAAAAATCTAGCTTTAGTTCTAGATAAACCAAGAGGAGCTTGTGAGTTTAGTAAGACAATACGATATCTGCATACCAAGGTTAATTTGTAAAAGGCTCACTGATATGTGGAGTCACTATCTCTTCCTGATCATCTAGGGTACTAATGAAATTTATATCTAGGGCCTAACAGTTCGATTCAACCATGAGTTTGACTAAACCTTGGCCTTTGATAAGTTTCGTAGGCTTTATTTCTATGTCATATTCCAAAATAGTGGCAATCCATTTGCCTCTCTTTCCTTCAGGCCCATTTTGTGTCAAAATGTCCTTTACTATTAAATTTGGAACATAAGCAATGATATCTGAATACAAGATGTACACTCCAAAATCTTTAATAGCTTTCACTAAAGCTAATGCTTGTTTATCCATTATGTTGTATTTTATTGTTGCATCTCTTAAAGATTTACTGAGAAATGCAATGGGTTGTTCATATCCTTGATCATTCTTTTGCAACAAGACCACTGCAATAGTATGTTTTGAAGCAAAAGAAAAAATTATAAAATCTTTTTAAAAGTCAGGACTTATAAGGACTCAAGTTTTGGTAACGACTTGTTTCATGGCCTCAAAATATTGTTTAGCTTCCACTGTCCATTTAAGTGTTGAATCTTTTCTTAGCAAGTTATTTAGTTCTCTAATTAATTCTGCTAAATTTGAAATGAATCTCCTAATAAAATTTATTTTGCCTAAAAATGACTCTAATTCCTTGATGTTTATAGGATGAGTGATGGTCAATATTGCCTCTATTCTAGCAGGATCTATTCTAATTCAATCTTTAGATATTATATGTCCCAAGATTTTACCTTCTTCTAGACCAAAAAGTGTCTTTTTGGGATTTAAGGAAATACCAAATTTTCTCCATTTAATGAAAACTTTTCTCCGGTGATCTAGATGTTCATTATTAGATTTGGAATAGACTCTGATGTCATCTTAGTAAACAACTAGGAAGTCATGGATTTATTTAGCAAAATATATATCCATAGCTCTTTGAAATGTTGCTCCTGCATTCATTAATCCAAAAGGAATTTTCAAATACATGAAAATACCCCAATGAGTAGTAAATGCAGTTTTTTCCTAGTCATATGGTTGAACTAATATTTGGTTGTATCCAGAAAATCCATCAAGCAATGAAATTCTGGATAAACCTACTACCCTCTGAAGAATATGGTCCATTTTTGGGAGAGGATAGTTATCTTTCAATGATACTTTGTTCAAATTTCTGAAATCAACGCAGAGTCTAATTTCTCCTATTTTCTTCCTAGTAGTGACTAAGTTTGAGACCCAATTTGAATATCTAATGGGAGCTATGATTTGGGCATCATACATCCTTTTGACTTCCTTTTCAATTGATGGCATAAGAATTGGATTAATTCTCCTAAGTTTCTATTTAAAAGGTTTATGATCTTCTTTGATAGGTATCTTGTGTTGAATTATGTTGGTGTCATAAGAGTTTAGGTCTTCATAACTCCAGGCAAAGACATCTTGAAACTCTTTGATTCGACTTATATATTTAACCTTTTCATCTAGAGGCAAGGCTTTTGATATTTTTATGAAATTATGTCTTTCTTCAATTCCTATGTTACATTCTTCTATATCTGCTCTTAAAGGCTCCATTTTTGGTTTCCTAGCTACATCATTTGAATCAAACAAATCTTCTAAGGGGACTAATCCCTTAGGAAAAAACTATTTTTAAGGTTTGGAATTTCAAGATCATCATTCATTATGTCTTCTATTTCTAGATTTTATAAGTTATCTATTTCTAGTTTAGTGAAATTAGTGGGTTTACCTATATCTAAATTATTTACATCCATCCCATTATCTATGTCACTGTCTACTATACAATTTGTATCTATATTACAATAATGAAACTCACCTTCAACATTCATGAAATCATAAATTTGAGAATCCTGTGATAAGATCTGCCAATATTTCAAATGGTTAAGTATGACAAGCCTATATCTCACCTCTGCTGTATATTGGTGGTTGGGCTGAAAAGGCAATTTGCAGGTGCTAGAAAAAGTGGCCAGACTGTGGGCTCGCATACTCTGTTTCCTAGGAATGGAAGCAAAGTCTGTTTCCAGAAGGTCTTTGATCAAATCTAGGGCACTCTCTCTATATTGGCTCAATCTGGGATTATTTACAGAGTATTCACCTTTAATTTGTTTAATAATCAATTCTGAGTCTTCCATTATAGAAATTCTCTTGGCTCCCAGTTTTCTAACCATTTGTAATCCTAAGATTAGAGCTTCATATTCTGCCATGTTATTTGTGCATTTAAAGTTTAATCTAAATGCATGACCCTCAGAATGATTGTTTTCCATGTTGTGAATCCAGACTCCTGCACCTGCTCCTAGTCTATTCACAGATCCATCAAAATCCAAATGGCATAGAGACTCATGAAAAATGTTTTCGTTGTCAGGTGTTTTGTATTTTTGTTCTACAACGGTGATTTCCTTTTTGTCATGGTCTGAATTGTACAAGATGAAAGAGTCCATATCATAATACATGGAGTATATAGGGAAATTTTGTGGTTTTTCTACACTACTCACCATGTATTTCATCAAGGTCTCTCTGTAAAGTTTTCTTTGTTCACCAAAAACAAATATGGTGGAATATGACATATCTAATTGTAAAGATCCCTGCAATTTTTCTCCCCATGAGCGAGATAACAACATTCCATATTTGGGTGGGATATCAGCAACTAATATGTCCATCACAATACTCTTTGCTAGGCACTAGACTAGAGTTACACACAAATCCTTGATCAGGTCGAGGCATTTAACTTGGCTAGAATCAAAGGAAAATAGATCCTTATATGATCTGGTGATATTTAATTTTAGTCTCTCCATGATTTCCTTTAGCATTAAGTTATGGGATACCCCTAAGTCAAGCATAGCATTATGTAATATTTTGTCATGAATGTTCAAACTAATGTAGAAAGGAGGGATACCCCCTTGCTGGTGGGTGTCTTTTACTTCAGGGCCAAACAATAACTCAGGTTGGTCATCATTCAAATTCACAGCATCCTACCCTTCACCTATATTCAATGTTTGAGTGATATGTGATCTATACGATTCAATTTTCACTAGCTCAGTCAAAGGGACTGATATTTTCAATTTTGCTATCTCAGTTTTAATGTTGAAAGGTAATTGAGTTTTGCTTGATTGGATGAGATCTTCCTTAGCGAATGTGGTTTTCCTTTCTTTATCTTGTTTTTTAGTACTAGGCACTTCAGTCTGTGTTTCAATAGTTTTGTTTTGAATTATGTTATTTGGAATGTTTTGAGTAATAGTTTCAGTTTGAGTTTCAAATGAAGTTATATCTACAATTTTTGGGCTCGAAGTCTCTTGAGTTTCCCTAGGGATAACTTGCACGGCTTTGGTTACAGGAACTTCTGTTATCATTTTAGTTTAGGTCTGGATTGATCTCTTAGTGGGAGTTTCATTGTTATTTTTACTTCTTAGGCTATACTATTTATGAACCTCATATATGGCAGATTCATAGCACTATTTAAAGTCGAAGGACTCTCCAGATTCTAATTGCAATTCTTGCAACATGTACAATTCCCTTTCTTCCTAAGTAAGAAAAACAACATATTCATTTTTTATTCCTAATAAGTTTATCTGGGTGTCATCCTCTCCTTCATAGTTTTGTGAACCCTCATCATAGTTTTCTTGGAAGGGTGGTCTAATTTGCTGATCTAGTATTGCATTCTTTCCAGTGTTAGGACTCTTTCTAAAGTTGGGGTTTCGTATTGGGAGTGGTTGTTGATTCTCCCACTGAGTTTTTCTTTCCATGTTTTCTAATCTATCCATTATTATTTCTACACTCTTTTCTAAAGCATCTATTTTACCATTAGAAGTGGAGGTTTCCTCTTTAATGACAACTCTCTTTTCATTTCTCATTCTAGCTTTCTTAGCTAATAGATTGGCTTCTACACTAACAACATTACTTTGCATTTGTTCTAATGTTTCAGGGTTTCTTTCTCTTAACTGGTGTTACACAGTAGTTTGTCACTACCTTCACTCCCAGTCCTTCTATCGTGTCATGTGTCCAAGTCAAAAATGCTCATACTGAACAAATTCTCTCTTATGCTACCAATTAACCCACGTTTCCTAAGTTATCTACCTCATCATGACTATGGACTTAATATACACGCTGAACGACGCTCATAAACAGTCTAGCCACACTTCCAGTGTGGAAGTATATATGTTTCCTGCGACGGTTCGATTTCATGCCCCGTTGTGAGGCTATTTGATATCTTTGGCAACGGTCTGATTGGCCACGTTACTTACTAGCGATGTCAACGCTAAATATCTGTTTTACACCCACGATGAACTAGATTGGGCGAATTTGTTCCAACAGTCAGCCTTCTGGATGACTCCAGACCTAGTTGTTGGCATAGTTTGTATCGCCCTTCCTTCCCTGGTATGGCAGTTCCGTCAATTGTTCTACCTTCCTTGGGGATAAGCTCTCTCTTCCACCTTTGATGGAGATTCCTTCTCCTATTTAAACACTCATCTTTGCAATGATCAGCTAGTTGGTAAATTCTTGGATTGAGCAGTGCTGTTAGTGCTTTTGAGTTTGATAGATAGCTGGTGTGGGTGTGAACAAGTGTGAGAGTGTTGATAGCTTGTGGAAGGTTGTGAAGTGCCCTTGACTTTATGTAAAACTTATGAGTGAGAAGAGAGGACTTGTAATGTTGGGAGATCCATCTTAGAAGTGAATGCCTTGAAGAACATGCTGGTTGGATCACTGAGAGGCTTGTGTTATCGTCCAAGACTTTGGTTGAAGTTACTCTTATCATTATTAATGCAATCAATTGATGTTTTCCTATGTTCTTTTGTAGTAATTATACTTGATGCTCATGACTTCTTGACTTTGTGAGTAAATAGATCATTGTTGTTTTCCGGTTACGTGCTTTGTTGTATTTCCTTTGCACTGTTTCATGTTGATTACTTGTTGAGGGGAAGGAAGCGGAAGCTGGAGAAACACAACGGAACTCCATCGACCATCGGTTGAGGTAGGCCTCCAAATATGACTATTTAAGGAAATATATTGTTGATCTATCCTTGTTTGTGACTAGACCCACTCTAGGGCTAGAGGGGTTGCCTCTATCTGCAGAGGGAACACTTTCCTGCATCACAAATTGGCGACTCCACTGGGGAGTCTTTTCGATGTTCTTCTCTTTGCTCTTGTTTTAATTTTGATTTGGTCTCTCTTTGTTTTTGGGGATTAATTATCAGTCTTTTGGGTCACCTAGATTGATCTGGGAGGTCCCTCTATTATCTGTTAGATTGGCTAGTTTTTGTTTGGGAGTTTTTGGCTCGTTTGCCATTGTTTTTTACATCATCACGGAACATAGTTTAACAGTCACGCTGACGTGGTGCTCACGCTTTTGTAAAATCCTGTGTGTCACCGAATAACGTCACACAGTTGCGATGACCTCTGAAATCGGTCCATCATGGGAAAGATGTGTCCTTTCGTGATGACGTCACCCTGTTGCTACAGCTAGATGCTTATCAGTGGTAGTTGCTAGTGTTTTCCTCACAACAATACCTGTAGAATTGATTTTCTCAAATCTGCCTCCTGAGTCTACCAGTCCTCTTGATCCCTTGCCTTTTTCGCTTGCTTAGTCATTTTTTTTTCACTATTTATGGTGAAGGCACTCCTTTTGTGGCTTTGTTGAATGAATCTTTCCTTTTTTGCCTGTGTGACCTAGTTCATTATTTCAAGTTTCTTGAATCAATTGTCTTGGTTGCTCGTTTGCTCAAGATTCGTTTTCAAATTTCTTGTTGTTTTGATTAAGCCTTCCTCATTCTTTGTTTCGAGTTGATTTTTAGTGACAATTATTGAACCAATCTTTGGTATTGAGTTGATCTCTCTTCACTATCAGACATACATTACGATTGTTTGGATCAACCAGTTCTTTCACACTTGCTTGTTTGCTTCTTTGAATTAAAAAAAAAGAAAAGAATCAAAAATTAAAAGACTGTATTCATTTAGTGTGCAAAAGTGAAAGTGAATTTTTATTTCAAGGTTGCATATTGGAAAGCGAATGATAAAATCTCTCATTAGTAGTACCCATGCACTGTAGGAATTGATGTATGTATGCATTGTGTGATTTCGTTTGCTCATCTTGGTTTTCTTGGTTTGGGAATGATCTCTCTACCATCCCGTAGGTAGGTGTTCATTGAAGTAAAAGGATATTTCATTCATTCTAGTTGCATCCTAGGTTTTGTTGTATACATACGGTAAGGCCTGAAAACTGAAACATAATTCAAGATCAACTTTAAAATCAACTGAATAAGTCTAAAAACACGTTGGAACATAATGCTTATTACTTAGAGGTCTAGGCTAGAGACATGCTCCAACATTGTTAAACCTAGTCACTATTGTTCTCACTCAAGGTTGGGTGATTCCTCCTTCTGTGGCTCAATAGCGGTCTAGTACGGAATTGTGCTCCCATGTACCATTGAGTATATGTTGGGAGACCCCACTAGGTTATCATCCTATATCCCTAGGAAGCTGTGTTTGTCGCCTTGCAAACCGTAACGCACTAAACACAACATTTGGTAAAGTTGACTACCATATGGAAAGTCCTTGGTTTTCATATGACTGCCAAGGTGTATATGCAGTTTTACGGGTTGTTTGGTAAACCTTTTGCCTAGTTCTCCAGAGTAGTCACTTTCGTTCCTTTTCTAACTCCCTAAAAGAAAAGGTCCATCTGAGTACTTGTCACTTCATGCTCATTAAACATTCGAAGGCAACTAGAGTCATCTTTTTTTATTTTTCTCGACTCTTTAAAGATGAAAAGTTCAATTTATGTTCCTGTGCCTTAAAATTTATTCGGCCACGTTCACATTTACACTGTTAGATCTTGTTTGCGTTTAGTTTGAGTAGGGTTCTTTCTCATTAGTTTTCCTAGGAATTTTGAATTGAATCATCCTGGAAAAATCATCGATCCCGTCTCCCATTCCAAGTGACCAAGGGTCTCCATCCTCTATCGTTCCCGAGGTTCCAGTTGTTAGTGATACTCTCCCTGTTATCTCGAGTATCCAACTGCTTAACTCTCATGCCCCAGAGGATGACCCTTACGATATTCATTGGAACCCCATTTGGGAGACTTCTGAGGAAGACTTTCCCACTACTCCTCCTAGTGTTTTGGTCCCGATGTCTTCCTCAAACATGGACAAGATGACTCCTGTCTCTGGTGAAGAATCCTTTGTGTCAGAAAGTGAAATACCTATTCCCACAGAAACTTCACCTTTCCGTGCAACAGGAACTTCACCTTTCCGTGTTACTTCCCTTGGTGTCACATTTCCTTTAAGGTATAATTGTTTGGCAGACATCATTGGATCCAGGTCTCCTCTTTCGAGTTCCATATGGTCTCATATCATCCCTCCAACTTCGGAGTCATTCACACCTCAGACTCACAATGTTTCCATCACATATGTTCCGACCATGCCAACTGTTTGTGTGGCTTCTTCAAACCCTATTGTCAGTGTCGCCACTGCTTTTTCAATGGTCACTACTATTGCCAAACCCTCTGCTGGTCCTCCCTATAGTGGCCCAATGGCAGGAGTTGTTGATCCCACACTAAGTGCCCCAACTTCTTCTGGTTCCATTCCAGCAGGGGGGCATATGATCAATATGTACAAGCTCTTTGGAATCCAGATCCTCAAAATCCGTTCAATTATTATGATTCTCACAGAGCTCATATCTATTACCTTGGACCTATGGCATCTCAACCCTCGGTTGAGGTCATAGTTTCGTTGTCTGTTGCTTGGGGTACCACCACTTATCATGGTGGCCAAGCACCACCCGCAAATTTTCAAGGGCCACCATATCAAGGTCAACTGTCTTATGGGCAACCTTATCCAGGGCAATCTGGAGGCCCACAAGGACAACCCTTCCAGGGACAACCTTCGACCTTTGGTGGTTCTTCCTTTACCTATTTCGGGCAGCCTTCTAGTAACTTGGGACAACTTTACATTCAACAAGGTCAACCCGGTATCCAGCAAGGCTACTCTTCTGGGCAAGTTGGTCAGCCTTACGTTCAGCAAGGCCAACCTACTGTCCAGCCTAGTCAACCGTTTGGAAAAATTGGTCAGCCCCAAAATCAACCGGGCCAGCCAACTGCCCAGTCTGCTCATCCATCTGGCCAATCAGGACAACCCTCAGTTGTGCAAGGACAACCCACTACCCAGCAAGCTCAACCTTCTGGGAAAGTGGGTCAACCTCAATCTCAGCTAGGTCAACCTTCTAGCTAGATGGCTTAGCCTTAGTTTTCACAAGGACATTCGTCAGGGCCTACTTAACTAGGCACCCAAATGATTGTTGTTTCTCAAGCGCCACCCAGTTTTCAGCCCCAGTCTGGGCTCCAGACCCAATCCGGTCCTCAGGTTGGATCCCAATCTCAACCTGCCTATCAAACCCAGCCTGGCTACCAGGCTCAGTTTGGAGCCCAGCCACCTTATGGTACCCAACAATCCCAAGGGCAAGCCCAATTTGCCCCATATAAAAATTATCAACAACTGCAGGTAAATCCTTATTAGAATTTCCAACAACCATATGTTGCTCCTACAGGCCAAGTTGGTAATCAGTGGAGTGCTGGGGGGCAAATCCAGGGTCAGCCATCCAGTGACAGCTATAACCCCTACAGGAAAAATTCCTACGGATAAAACCCTTATGGGCCAAATCTGTCCAGACAAAACCAATGGGGGAAACAAGAAGCTAGGTGGAACTCTGGTACTACCTCCTACCCATGGCCTTAGATGTCCTTTAATCCTCAGTTATCCTTTTTAGCGGTGTTGGAATTACCGAATGCGTCCAAACTGAAAAACGATCCCATCCTTCATAATCCGTATTGGCCGTCGGTTCCAACTAAAATTCCAGGTGATTGTCCCAAGTTTGATGGTAAAGTTGGAGAAGATCCCCAAGCTCATGTTATGACGTATCATCTATGGTGCTCGTCAAACTCATGGCTTGATGATTCAATCTGACTTTGCCTTTTCCAATGGACTCTCACTGGCTCTGCTGCTAAGTGGTATATTGAGTTAGCTCACGGATCTTTTTAGGACTTTAACTCATTAGCTATGGCATTTTTAACTCATTTTCAGTTGCTGATTTGATATGAAACAGGCACACATCTCCTGACATCCTTAAAACAGACTACGGCCACACATATCTCCAATCATATTCATGAATGGAGATGACATCGCCATTTGATTAAGTTTTGGATTCCCGATCAGCTTCTGACTAACTGGTTTACGTCTTCATTTGTCGGTCCAATAGCTCGGGACATTGTTATGGGGGCATGTGTAACTGAAGAGCAAGCTATTTATGCATGCTCGGTACCTTGACTTGGTTTACTCCCAATCCGGTACGTTATATGATTATTTGCCTGATGCTCTGAGGCCCGAAATTTCCAAAGCTCTGCCAACACCATCTAATGATGGTGTCATCGGTTTTTTCAATCCACCCTCTAAGAAATCTTCCGCAAATCGTGGGAAGAAAAAGTTGAATACTTCAAATGAAAGTACTTCTCAGGCTGTATCCAATGCTAGTAATACTTCCGAGGTGAATGTCGTCCAGTCCACCATGGCAGACAAAGCCTCGAAAGGGAAAAAGAAAGGAAAAGGAAAGAATAAAGCTAAATAGGCGAAGCAAGATTCCCCTAAACCTCCACCTGAGGAAGGTGCCAAACAAAAGCCTAAGTATCCTTCCCTTATCTGTGACGAGGATCACTATACCAAAGACTGCCCAAGGAAATCTAAAGTTAGTCATTTGCTGAAAGGCGCCCCTGGAACTCCTGCCATGCTCAAAGAGCCTTTTCCCTTACAACAAACTCAGATGGTGGTTGATCCATCTCAATCCTCTTCTCCCTTTGGTTCTCAAGTCTTTATGGTTGGGACAATTTCCATCCACATTAGTACTTGGGAAATTGAGTATCTGTCACCTGTCGGGAAGGAGCCTGAGGTACCCTCTAGCACTCATCCATCTAGTTCTGGTCCCCTTCATAACGAGCAACCTAGTACTGAAATGGTCATCTGACCTCCTCCTAAAGGCGTACTCTGGAAATCTTCATACAACCCCAATGCTCATACTACTCAACACTACAACATCATTGAGGACTTAGCCCAGGCTCCGTCAGCTATGTCTGCATTATGAGTTCTCTAGAGTTGCCCCTCTCAGAGGAAGTCTTTGCTATTGGCCATCAGTGGCATTAACCCGACCGACTCAGATTTGATTGCTTTTGACCTAGACAGTCACATACTGAGACTGCCTCACCAAATTTCCTTCCTTATTCAAGTCATCATCAATTCCAAAACGATCCATCATGCCGTCATTGATGAAGGTGCTTCTACTCGCATAATGTCTCTTGCTTGTTGGAAGGCTATTGGTTCTTCGACTCTGAGCCAATCTCCTACGACCTTGGAAGCCTTTGATGGGAGAGAGTCTTGTCCTTATGGTATACTCCAACGCTTTCCCATTACATTAGAAGGAAAGATGGTCGAAGTGGGGGTCAAAGTTGTCGATGCCAATTTAACTTGCAATCTCCTTTTAGGACGAAACTGGACATATGCCATGCGAGCCACGACTTCATCTCTATTTCGTGTCATCTGTTTCCCTCATTAGGGGAAGATCGTCATAGTAGACCAGCTGTCCTTCTTCTCCTCTTCTTCCGATGGAAACGTGCCTTTTGTGGAGCACACCTCAGTTCCTTTTGAGAGTGTGGGTGCTAGACTCTTTAAATATCCTGCCCTTATGGGTTTTTTTTCACTCCCACCTCCCAACATCGCTCCCATTAATATGATTTCTGTTCGCTTTGATCCATGGGTTCTTCATCCTATTGATTAGATAGAATCTTGGGGCGATGAGATGTCGTTGAGTCCTGCCAAGCTCAACTACGTTGAAATTGTTTCTGCATCGGCACCATCCTCTGAATCTGCTCCTTCGAGCAGAGCTCTTGACTCGTACATGCAGCCCCCTTGATTTGGAGATAGCGCTTCTTCAGACCCGTTACAGGAAATTTTTCCTTCTAATGAGGCGATCATTGAGACTATGTCTTTCGAGGAACCCCCTTGGCCTGATCATCACCATCGTTCCTCGTTTCTCCCCACCCATCGGGAAATGCTTACTTGTCTCGAGCGATTTGCTTCTTGTTTCCCCTCTCAACCTCTTCAGACACCTATCCAGATTTATCAAGTGTCCTCTGAAGGGAATATGGGGAACATCACGCAAACCCAGCCAATCGACATCTCTGTTAAACCAGGGATTGTCGAGCACATCCATGTTGGAGTAACTTGTACTCCGGAGGAGATTCATCTTTATACATGTATTTTTCGCGAATTCCATGATGTGTATGCCTAGTCTTACAAAGAGATGCCCGACATCGATCCTAGCATCGTGGTGCATGAGATACCTACCTATCCGGGTGCTAAACCTGTTCGACAGCGTCTACACCCCGTGCACCCCCGAAAGGATGCTGCTATTAAAGCGGAAGTTGAAAAGCTTCTTAAGGCTAGTTTTATTTACCCCATCCCACTCACAGATTGGGTCTCTAATATTGTCCCTATCACTAAACAACAGGGCACTATCAGGGTATGTTTTGATTACCAGGATATTAATCGGGCCTGTCCCAAAGATAACTTCCCTACACCCTTCATTGACCAGCTCATTGATGAGTGTGCCGGGAGTGAAATATACTCATTCATGGACGGCTTTTCTAGTTATAACCAGATTAATATTGGCCCTGCCAATCAGCACAAGACCACTTTTATTTGTCCGTGGGGCACTTTTTCTTATAAGAAGCTCCCTTTCGGTTTAAAAAATGCCGGTGCCACCTTCCAACGTGCAATGTCTTACGCATTTCATGATATTCGACACATTGTGTAGCCTTACCTGGATGACCTTCCTGCTCATTCAGTGAAACACCAAGACCATCCGACCCACCTTCGCGAGATTTTTCTCCATTGTAAACACTATCGTATCTGGCTCAATCCGCATAAGTGTGTCTTCTGTGTCTAGTCCGGTAGACTTCTCAGGTTCATCGTCTCCCGAGAGGGTATCTGTTTGGATCCTCTTAAAGTCGAAGCCATCCTAAATCTTCCTCCCCCTGCTTCTTTGCAACAATTGTAGAGTTTGTAGGGAAAAGCAATTTTTTTATGACGATTCATTTTGAATTATGCTGAAGTGGCTAAAGGCTATATGCGGTTATTAAAACACGACATCCCCTTTCATTGGGATACCACTACACAAGAGTCATTCGAGCACCTCAAGGCTCTCCTTGTTTTTGCTCCTTTGTTACGTCCCCATGATTATCACCAGGACTACACTCTTTACTTAGCCGCTGTTGATACCACCATCGGTAAGGTTCTGGTTCAAGATGACGATGATGGTACTGAGCATGTCGTTTATTATCTCAGCCGCAATTTACTTGATATGGAAACTTGCTATGCCCATGTCGAGAAGTTGGCGTTGGCCGCTGTTTGTGCTGTCCAATGTTTCCGCCATTATATACTATTGCGCACCACGACGGTGATTTCTGATTGCAACCCGATGACGTACATTTTGTCACGTCAGTTACTGGGGGGGAAATACTCAAAGTGGATTGTCATCCTCCAAGAGTTTGACTTGGATTTCACCACCACCAAGTCTAAGAAGTCCCTCATCTTCGCTGAGTTGCTTTACTCTCTACCATCTGCTACCACGCCCTCTCGGTTAGATGACCATATTCTAGATGAAACTCTGTTCTTGATTAGTACCCTCAATCCTTGGTACGGGGACATTATTGTCTATCTTCATACATCCTCCTTTCATTTCGATTTGTCCAAGGATGCTCGACAACACATTCGCCATCATTCTCGATCTTATCGCATTATTGGGGACACCCTGTACCGACTCAGCATCGAATTTGTTCTCTGGCGATGTTTAAAACTCGAGGAAGCCAAACGAGTTCTAAATGACTGCCATTCTGGTGCCTGTGGTGGTCACATGTCTAGGTATGCCACTGCTCAGAAGATTCTCCGTGCTGGTTATTTTTGGCCCTCCATCTTCAAGGATTGTATTCTTGTCGTCTGCTCTCGTCATGAGTGCCAAATCTACTAGTAGAAAATGCGTGCGTCTCCTACTCCATTGCACCTTGTTGTTGCCATCAGCCCTTTTTCCAAATAGGGCATTGATTATATGACCTGTAACCCTCGCTTGACTAGGCGGCATGGGTATATCATTGTTTCCGTTGATTATTTCACAAAATGGGCCGAGGCGATGCCTACACTATCTAAGGACGATCACACAGCGATGCAATTTTTTTATGTCTAGTACACCTTACATTGGTTTCATTGTGGTGCCTTCCGTAGTACACGCAACCTGTCTTCTGCGGCATGGGTGATCTATGATCCTCACAGTGAGTTAGTAGACCTTCAAGGTGCTTGTCTAGGTTGTACCACAAATAATGTCACTGAATATAGTGTTGTTATTGAATTATTGACTGAGTTTATTAACCTCGGCATTCGTGCATTGGTTGTGAATCTGGACTCTCAGCTTGTTGTCCACCAGCTTAATGGGCGTTATTCCGTTAGAGATCATTGGATTTTAAGGTTGTATTTACGTGTTAAATTGTTAGAAAGGAATTTTGATTTCATTACATATCAACACATTCCAAGATGATTAAACACGTTAACTGATGCATTAGCAAACTATGTATTAGACAGACATTTGCGTAACATGTAATCAAAATAGCATATAGAAGCATTCAAAAACACAATAATGAACCATAGGAATATATATATATATATAATATATATATATATATATATATATAAAATAAATGCATATGTCCAAATAGAGTTTGTGTTCTTCGTACATTCGAGACACGTGTCTCTCAAAAAATCAATAGGAATAAAACCTAGGTGTCTACTGTGGTGGGTTATGCTCCCTATAGCACACCACCGCTCGTGCAAACCGTCTCAACATTCGGTGCAACTTGGGTATCACCCCTACTGTATGGATCTAGAACTCTATCGGGACCTCCTCAATCCCCATGTAATCAGGGATCCCCACCGTCAGACCCTCAAGATTTTGGGCCAGTGTCTTTATCGAATCGCCAGCTAGAGGAGCCAAAGCTAGCTCTTTGATACCCTGTGGGTCCCTCCGCGCCTTTGGAGCCAGTACTACAGGCCTCATTGGTCCCACATCTGCAAATACCATAGAGTACCTCATTAGGACGTATGCATGAAAAAATCCAAAAAACATCATAAAAGATAAAATACAAAAAATAGTGTGATCAAGTGCTTTACCACCATCATCCAACTGCTCGCCAGGGGGCAGCTGCATGTTGGGATCTCCACGAAAGTCCATCCGAGCATATGGCCAGTCCTCAATAAAGATCGTTTGGTGCTCCAACCACTCTCAGAACAGTGTCCCCCATGACACTGGGTGTCCGCCACCACCTCGTGGCATAACGTGGGCCCACCTTGTGATCCTGGTATCTCATGGTCTTGGCGCGTCCAAGTCCATATCTTGCAACTGTAGTGCCGGCACCCACTCTAGCATGAGGGTAATCAAGATGGACCCATAGCCAAATTGTTTCGTCTCTCCTCGACGACAGTTGGTAAGTTGTCTCTTCATGTTGGTCGTCACTGTTTCTGCCCAGTTGAACATGGTCATATTAAGGCATTCGAGAGCCAACAGGAGTTGGGTCTTCGATGCCTCATGTTGGGCTTGGGAGCCTGCTACCCTTGCTACCATAAAGAGAATTGCACGAAGAACCACGTCTTCCACTGTCGGAATTGCCACCTTCCCGCTCTTTGTTTTGCGTGCCCGGGGGCACACTCGTGCCATCAGCATCTCAAGAGATTCACCCCTGGGGTGTTAGCCCTCTATGATCGGCCTCTCACCACGACAGGACAATCCAGTCAGTAAATATATGTTCGTTGCATCAAACTCGATGTCTTGGCCTCAAATTATGAATTTCCCATCTATTGGGTTCCATGCATGGATTATCAGCTCTAGTAAATCAAGTTGGGTCCGAAGGTGTGGAGTCAGGAAGAATTTTAGCAACCCACATGCATGTAAGGAATTTTGACACCCAGCATCAACACAAGCTTCCTCATTGTTAACATTGTGAGTTCGTTCCTGCCAAAAAAATGACATGATGTCCTGCATGACGAGAATAAATGAATTAGAACTTCGTTTATAAATTTCAATTCATAATTTGCACAAAAAAATAATTTTGCATCGCCATCACGACTGTTTTTAAAACAGTCACGATGGCACGAAGTTGGCTGTTCATTTTCTCGCGATCATCGTGAGAATACATTATATTCTTGCGACGATCGGAAAACATTACGTGTAAATCGTGCTCGGCCATCGCGGACCCAAGAGGCATACCCGCAATGACCGAGCGGCAGACTCCAACTCAAAAATTTGTCTAAACTCACATGTCTAACGCTAAAATGCATGAAAATAATATTGAAATGAAGTTCAGGAAGAGGTCTACTTACTTGCTAGAAGTTTCGTGGCGAACCGTCAACGAATGAGGCCAGAATTGGCTTGAGAAAATCGCTCTGGTTGGTGCTCCAAGTGCTCCAATGGTAAAATGAACAGTGCAAATGGTAAAAACAAATGAATTACCCCCCTTTTTATAGTATTTTTTTGAAATATTAAAAATTTCACTATAGAATGTGGGTATTTACCATTTTTTGCATGGTTAATTGGAGTTTTTTGGTTTCTAACTATGTTTCTGCATATATTAATCATTTATGTCGAATGGGTTTTACGTTTGACGTGTCTTGTGCAGAACTACAGGTCGTGGAGTTATGTCATAATTCATGTGCACTTGGTCCATAGAGTCGTCTTTAACGCTCTTTTCTAACTTAAAACATGAAAAGATAGCCGAGTTGTCCCTTTCGACTCGTTAAATGAAATGAGAGGTGGTCTGCTTTAAGCTCTTTTCCGACCATGTAAACGTGAAAAGATTGCCAGGCTTTGGTCATTTCAAACTCGTTATTGGTTACGAAACGACGTGGTTTCGATCACTTTTCTACTTTTTTGGGTAGAGGTCACTAATCACGAAAAGTACTCCTTGATCGTGATGGTCAAGCGATTCTTTCGAGTATCGTTTTATACTTTTTCGGGCTCGAGAGACATAAATTTACGAAAAAGGACCCCCGTGGATTTTTCTTTTACGTGTCTTTTTCAAACTCTCTAAACATGAAAAAGACTCTGAGTTTTGCCTATCTCGGACTCATTAAACCCTGACGACATTGGACTCGTCACCATGACGAGACTCGAGCTTCTCCTCCCTAGGGCTCGTTAAACTGTTACTAGGTTGGATTCGACCGAAGGTCGAACTTATATTACAAGCATATGCTATCCCCTTCAAGCTTGTTTTCAAAAATAATTGGGGTACTCACCAGCAATGGTGGGGGAAAATTTGGAAATCATCATTGATTGTCTATGGTGGCTAGTCACTCTTGAACATCAACACTTTTGCTTCTTGTCGGGTTGGGATATCCATACATCGTCATTTGGCCTTCCGCGGGTTTGGGTTGTCATTTAGCCTCATTCTATCTGATCCATGTTGTCTCCATTAAGCCTCTGATCCCTTGGTACCTAAATGCTGCCACCCTTCAGAGTCATGTTGCCGACATGTTCAAGAGTATAATCCTTCTACAGTTTACACCCTCATTTCTCCTCGGATACTCTGTTCCATCATCTACCACTTGTTCCTTATCTCGTGTCATTGATGGGGGAAACATTATGGCCCTCCTGCGACAGGTCGTCTCCTGTTGACATCAGCTCATTATCTAGGAGATTGATCTAGAGATCCCTTTTGGTACCTTGGAGCTTGCATGCCTCAATGGCAAGTGCTTCACGCCTAACGGTTGACTTGCATCATTGGTTGTCGATTGGGTGATTCCACGAGTGTTCGACTTCAGCTCATTCTTCACACTTCGTGGATTGTACTGGGCAGTACCTTGAGAACCATAAGCACTATTGGTGGTTTCTCTCGTGCTTGTTAACGGTTTACATCATTGACCGGTAATCAAGCGACTTTCTCTCATGCTCAACTTCACCACCTCTATTCGCATGTTAGAATTTGTACTATGACCAGTTGGGTTCAAGACCCCGAACTCAGATTACACATGTTCGGGCTGCGTGGATTGGTTTGTGATTACATGACTCATTGATGGATGGCTGCGACCATACCTAAGTCTTCATGGATGGCTACGACCATACCTTTATCATTATCATGGTCTTATTAACTGCATGGTTGCATCCATACCACAGACCTAGTTCATATGTCTTTTGGATGGCTGCGTCCATGCCTAGACTACATGTATTTCACTATCAGAGATATCAGTTGTACTTGCGCCTACAGGTTCTTCCAGACGGTGTTCTAGCTCAATTGGTTTCGTAAAGAATTTCACCCCTCCCACTCTCTCGGGCTTCATACTTTAGGGGGCATCTGTTACACAGTAATTTGTCACTGCCTTCACTCCCGGTCGTTCTATTGTGTCATGTGTCCAAGTCAAACATGCTCATACTGAACAAATGCTCTCTTATGCTACTAATTGACCAACTTTTCCTAAGTTATCTGCCTCATCACGACTATGAACTTAATATACGCGCTAAACAGTGCTCATAAACAGTCCAGCCACGCTTCCAGCACGAAAGTACATCTGTTTCCCATGACTGTTTGATTTCATGCCCCGTCGCAAGGCTATTTGATATCTTTGGCGATGCTCTGACTGGCTACATTACTTACTAGCGATGTCAGTGCTAAAGATCTGTTATACACCCACGATGAACTAGATTGGGCGAATTTGTTCCAATAGTCGGCCTTCTGGATGACTCCAGACCTCGTTGTTGGCATAGTTTGTGTTGCCCTTCCTTCCCTGGTATGGAAGTTCCGTCAATTGTGCTACCTTCCTTGGGGATAAGCTCTCTCTTCCACCTTTGATGGAGACTCCTTATCCTATTTAAACACTCACCTTTGCTATGATTAGCTAGTTGGTAAATTCTTGGATTGAGCAGTGCTGTTAGAGCTTTTGAGTTTGATAGATAGTTGATGTGGGTGTGAACAAGTGTGAGAGTGTTGATAACTTGTGGAAGGTTGTGAAGTGCCCTTGACTTTATGTAAAACTTATGAGTGAGAGAGAGAATTTGTATGCTGGGAGATCCATCTTCAAAGAGTGAATGCTTGAAGAACATGCTGGCTGGATCCCTCTGAGAAGGCTTACAATGTCAAGAATTTGGTTGTAAGCTTACTCTTATTTCATTATTAATGCAATCAATGATGTTTTCCTATGTCTTGTATGTAAATTACTTGATAGCTCACGACTTCTTGACTTTGTGAGTAAATAGATCATTGTTGTTTTCCGGTTACGCACTTTGTTTTATTTCCTTCGCATTGTTTCAGGTTGATTACTTGTTGAGGAGAAGGAAGCGGAAGCTGGAGCAATGCAATGGAACTCCATCAACCACCGGTTGAGGTAGGCCTCCAACTATGACTGTTTAAGGAAAGCTATTGTTGATCTGTCCTTGTTTTTGACTACACCCACTCTAGGGCTAGAGGGGTTTCCTCTGTTCACAGAGGGAACACTTTCCTGCATCACAACTAGTATGACAATTTAGTGTCAAAACCATAAGGGGATTTGATTAATGCTAGGTCTAGTGGAGTCTTAATATTAGCATGGATTTCATTGTAGATGCTACTGAACCTAGTACAATAATCCTGAACTGACTCATTAGGAGCTCTTCTAATGTTATCATATTCAGAAAGTATTTGTAGAGGGTTTTTCTTTCTCTCCCATCTATCAATAAACAATCTATGAAAAGCAGCTAAGTCTGCAATATGATTAGCAGGTAAAGTTTTGAATTGTTTCTTAACATCCCTAGTTAATGATTAGGAAAACAACCTCATTTGGAAATCAGATTCATCAATATCATGCAACTCAAAATAGTTAGTCATTTTGTTCACATGCTGTTGGGAAGTGTACCGACCAGTATTATCAAACAAAATGATTTTGCTTTTGTAATCTTGAGGCATGGCATGGAGTTGTACTGGTAAAACCATAGGTGTATATTGGTCTGTCATGTCTGAAATTCTAACTTGAATAGGGGGTAAAGTGTTGGTACTTGAGGAGGGGCTTGAAATAGATGGAGATGAATTAGCTGAGGATGAGGAGTTTTTTTGGATAGGAAGGTGATGAATAACTAGTTTAGGGTTATGAACTGTGGTGGATATAATTGGTGAGGTGATAGTAAATGAAGGTATATTTGTACTATTTGAAGATTGTGCAGAAATTTCAGAGGCAGCAACAGTGAGGGCAGCTAATTCAACTGATTATTGAGTGTAAGCAACATCTATATGGCTTATCAATGTAGATGTTAAAGCTTCTAACTTGTCAAAAGTATCCAACACAAGTTTATCTAAATCTGGATGTATATGCATCTTTTTTGACTCAATAAATTGAATAAAATTTGGGTCTACCACAGTTTCATGAATTGTAGTTTCTGATTTAGTTCTAAACAATGAGAGGTAAAATGACAAATCAAATGTAATTTCCTCTAAAGTTGATAATTCCTTGGGGAGTGAATTTTCTTTAACTAACTAGGTACTACTTGCTTGATTTTCTACCCTTTTTGGTTTTCTTAAAATTCTGTTAAGGTCATCAATTATGGTAGCAGGGTTTGCATCTGGATTTTCCCTCGTATAGTGAGTCTTCTTGGGAGCTAGAATTTTAACTTTTTAATTGTTTTTATGAAACTTTTTAAGAACAACTTCTAAAAACGACCTTAAGGGGCACACGATTAAATTTAAGGTTTCCTTAAATCTTTATTACACTGAGGATCGAAGTCCCCAGTATGGTCACCAATATGTTATCACTCCAATATTTCTCTAGAGTTGTTGGAGAAAGAAATAATTAAAGGTAACCACAAACCAACCTTGGAAATTATGATCTAGCCTTCCTAGTTCTCAAAGAGGGCTCTCTCTTTTTTATTTAACTTTGTTTAGTTATTTGATTCTAGGCTAGTTATGATTGTGCTTGGGTTTTGATTTATATTTGGTGGTGGGATTACTTACTTATATGAAAAGAGGGGGTCTTTTACCATTGGGCTATGGGGTCAAATGTCAAGCAAACAGGACTGGACCAAGTTCTAAAAACAATGTCTACAGGGCAAGATAGTAGAGTTACTTCAGATCTCAAGGCTGGATGGTGAAGTGGTTTACAATCAAATCCAAAGAGAAATTAAGGGTTCCTTTGGCCAAATTATGAAGAAAGTGAAAGAGGTCAACTTGGATGGCAGAGAAATTAAGGATTCTCAGATTTGGATATTAGAAGAAAACATGTAAATGATCAACTGTTCAAAATAGAGTGCACTTAAAAAAATTCTAAGATAAATTTCCAGTTAATTCATTCAACTTTAGATAACATTTAAGTTTGTGAAAACATAAGAAAATAACAAATTGACAAAGAAAATACTTCACTGTAATAGCTGAACACATGAATCCTGTAATTCAATCTCTTTATTACTTGGTCCAGTCTACTGACTTGAAAAATTAGTACAATAACCCTTAGGTTTATGATCAAAATAAATTTACAAATGAATAACAATCCACACTCAATACTTCGATTTATGAAGTACTTATACAAAAATAATCTAAAAAATATCCCAAACTATCTTGGGAATTAATCTAGGAGAAATAAATATCTTCATGCAAGAAGACAGAGACAGATATTGAACCGTTTGTTTGTTGTCCCTGTTTATTAGGTTGTGTTGTCTTTAGTATTTGGTATTTTTCCTTTTAATCTCTAGTTTGTTTTTTGGTCTTCACAATGGATGTTCTATTCACTTTGACCTTTCAAAAGGTACACTTTCACCTGATACACTTTAGCCTGGTTGACTTGTCACTATCCTTTTACTGTGCTTTTTCAATCTTACTATATTTTTACATTTTGACTGTGTATTTCTACAGTAAGTCATTTAATTTCTCCCATGTTTCAACATCTGGTAATTGGATATTCATCATCTTCCTGTAAATCTCATCTACCTCTGTATACTTGGTAAAAGTAGGCTTATTCACAAAAAGGTGTTTTACCTCATGTTGGAGGGAAAACAAATTCTAAAATGTTTGGTATAAGACCTTGCCAGTATGTATCCCCTTCATGGATGAAGTATTCACTTGATCTCTGGCCACTTCTTTTATTTTTTTATTATAGTCCTCTTGTGGCATTAACTTATCGTTTATTACCAAGGGATTTGGTAAACCTTTTTGCCTCAAAAATTCAAACTTAACCATGAACTTGTCTATGGCCAGTTGCATGGTTTGGCACTTATCTTCAAGGTTTCACATTAAATTCCTCTTGGTGAGGACCCTTTTTACTTCCAATATTGTACTTGTTCTGTCAGGTATTTCTAATTCCTGCAATTCATACTTGTTTTTGGAGTTGAGGAAGTGAATGATCCTTGCAGCTTCCTCTGGTATGTCTCCCAATTCTGCTTTTACTTTCTGTATGGCCTCTGTAGCCTATTTTATTGGGTCAATCTACTAAAAAATTACTTGGATGGATGGCCAAATATCATTGACAGAGTCAATGATATTGGCCCACAATTGTTCCTTAGCCTGTCCAAGGGGTTCCTTCAAAGTTAATTCCTTCTCCAGGTTTTTTATTCTTTCATTTTTCCTGGTGGCTTTCTGCACTTCTTCCTTATGCATAATCTGGGCAAGCTTGTAGTTAATATCTAGATTGGTCACCTTTTCTTTGAGCTTGTTCATTTCAGTGTTTTGAATGGACATGTATTCCATTGCTTTGACCAACTTGCTTGCCTCATCACCTATTGACCCTGTTGTTGTTGTAGACGATGTAGAAGCTGGCAGTGTTATAGCCATTAGAGCTGTAGAAGCTAAGGATGCTGCCAAAGTGGAAGGTACTGTAGTAGTAAATGTTGGTATAGCAGTGTCAAGGGTAGTGATCCAGGTGGATATTGGTAGCCACCCACCTATCCCACTTGGACCCCCACAATTGTCTCTTTCAGCTCTTCAGTTTCCATAATTATAGCACAGTTTACTATTTTTAGCCGTTTCTCCATTCTTCAACTTCTAGAGTTGTTTTGACGCCCTAGACAATGTTTTTTGGGAAAATAGGGAGCAACATGGGTCCATGGACTGATGTTTCTCTTCCCAAAATTATTGTTCTCATATAAGTCTTTCTAACGAGATATTGTGCGTGTCAAATGGAGCTCGTATGCCAAAGTTACGATCCGAGGAAGTTGATGTACCAATTTACCCAAACGGAGCCCACAGTTTGGTGCTTCATATTCTAGGGTTAGGTTTTTGGATGTTTAGGGTTTTCCATTGTTTCTCAACAATAAATAGGCCTTCGAGCCTCATTGTAACACATTTCAAAGGCATGTAGCCACCACATATCTTCTTAGAGATAAGCTACCATTGTCCTAGCTGATTTATTTCCATTTCTATTTGTAAGCATATTTCAATATTTTACATTAATGAAATGAAGTATTATTTCCGCTACATATCTGTATTTATGATAATGTATGTAATTTTTTGTGTTCCTATTTAAATCCGGATCAGGCAGTCTCAAGACTATCTTGTTTCAACTGTATCAAGCTATCCAACTCCTTTTCCATTTTCTTTAGCTAATCATTCAATTGTAGCACCAGATCCAACATTTTCTCATGATTTGTTTGGTTCTCCAGGACCTCTTTTGTCTGTGGGTGCTCTCAATGAGGAATCTTTAATTATTTTTTGAGAACTGTTATATCCTCATTCTTCTTCTTGATCAACTTTTTAGTAGCTTTGATGTCATTGGGATCATGTCCTAGTTCAATTACCAAGTCCTCCAATGACTTGATCTTATTTTCTTTAGCCTGTGAGGAGGCCGTTTCCAATTTTTATTGGGCTATAATGTTGTCTATTTAACTCTACAGCTTGTGTGTAGCCATGGCCTTTCCTGACAAGGTGGAGTAGATCATCTCTCCAGCCCGTTTATGAAATTCTATCTAGTCAATAGGATGAACATCCCTGGCCAGCACTTCAAAATCAGTGTTTCCATAGTCAGTAGATATTTTTGGCTACTGAATAGTAGGCTGCATAAAGGACACCTAAGTTTTGCCTACTTTGATTTCAAAAGCTGACATCAACCTTCTCTAGTTAGTTGGTGTGTGCTTGAAGTATTAGGCATATGTTTCAGCCTTCAACTTCTCATTTCTCAGCTTGATCTCCTTTTACCTGTCCTTGATATCATTTTCCTTGTTTGCTGGCCTGGTAAAAGAAGAAACCTCAACACTGAGCTATCTCTCAATCAGCTGAATGTTAGAAGTTGATGGTTGTTGTGTATCTCCTAAAGCAGTTGTACCTTTGCTTCTTTCCACCATTGTTTCAATGTCAGTGATTTCCACCGATTCAATGGTTTCTTCCTGTTCAGTCACAGGATTCTACTTGGACCCTTTTCTAAGCTAAAAATGCTCATCTGTGTTTTCGATAGAAGAAATAAAACCCTCCTCCCTGTTTCTCTTTGGGTTTCTCTCCTCATTTGCTGGGGTCTATAAAACATGAGGATTATTCATGGGTTCCCCTAGTTTTGGAACTTGCAGGAAAGAACTTTGATCATTTTTTTTTTCAAAATCAACCAGTGTATTTTCTACATGCACTATTGTGTTATCCATGTCAATTAATGTATTTTCCAACCATTCTGATTGGTTGGAAAACCTCTCAATATCAAGTCTAGGATGGTAGATGAAAGGTCCCAATTTGACCTTGATTCTCAAATTATTTATGACCCCATGAGGGTTAGACTGCCACATAAATTTGTTCCTGAATTCATTTGCTGCAACATCTTATCAGCCTCTAGTCTAGCCTCTATTTTATTACAAATGAAGGGGCCCAATTGGTTTTTAATTTTAAATTGGGTTTTCTTAATAGCTTCTAGGAAGTTGACTTCATCTAAATTGATGATCTGCCTAAAATATTCCAGTGTAAATATCCTCATAGGGAGGTATTTGGGAAATTTATAAGGGGCAAGTTGGCATACATAAACTCTAATTTATGTGTGGTTCTGGAACAGATACCAGTCTCCCACCTTGCTATTTTTGGCCAATTGTAACACCCTTTTGATTTCTTGGTTGATTATGGGTTGAGGGCTACTGGTCAGCATGTTCATGACTAGATGGACAAATGAATCGATGAAGTCCTTATAGGTGAATGCAGTGGAGCATTTATGGATCAAGGGTGTCCACTAAACAATTGATCTTTGGTTTCCCTTGGTATCCAACATCTGGATGCTAACAGGAAATTTATCTAATTGATAATATAAAAACATATGAAATAATATTGAAGAGTACTTGAAAACTCTCTCAGTTGGGAATCTTGTGAACTGTTCATGCATCCTGTATGCAATGAAATGAGCATAGGTGTACATGAAATCAGGAGGCTTGCCTAGGCTGAAGATGGAAAGAAAGGCTAGGATAAGCTCATCCACATGCTCATTTGAGGTATATCCTAAGATACAAGAGAGCATGGTAATAATTTGTTTGCCTCTCTCTGAAAAAATGGTGGCAGCATAAGGAGGACTATCTGTGGGAGTATAGCGGTCTTCTATAATGAAAGTCTGGAAAATTTGTGCTATTTTAGCCAGGTCTAGTTGGCATATAGGTCTAGCAAGTCACCAATAGAAAATGGGGTCTCATTAGGGTTTGGTTGGACCTGCAACATTTGATTAATAAACTCTACAGTGATGGTAAATAACAACTGTTGGTTAGGGGCAACAATAGCTCTTTCGCTAGGAATATAGCAAGCATGACAAAAATGGATGATATCTGGGAAATGGCACACTTATGGAAACAAATATTTGGGTAAATTAGATTCCCAAAGGTGGATGTCATCATTCTCATTTATGAATCTGTCCTTACTCCAGTAGTGGAGCTTTAGAAGGTAAGCTGGTAAAGAAGTATCTTTTATTTGAAAATCCCTGTCTACTAATGCCATGTGGTCAATGTCCAGGTGAGGGGTTGACAGAGGTATCACATCCAGGGAGGTCTGGGAAGCCATATTTAGGAGTAGAGGTATGAATTAGGCTTGAAATCGTTGTAGAAGTAAGGTTTGGAAGCCCTGGAATAGTGGGTTGGTAATTACAGTCTGTAAACGAAGGATTTAGGGTATACAAGTAAATTACTCTTCAATTTAGGCAAATATATTAATTAATTTGAATTAATTAATCTTTCAATTGGGCTATACGCTTTTAATTTAAAGGGTCATTCTGGTTTTCCCAAGAATACCTGGAATTTGGTGGTTTGGCTTGCAAACCGAGTTCAATGGTGAATGCAGAGGGTACGATGGCTTCAACTGTGAATTGGTTGCTCGAATTGGGTGTCTGGAGCTTCTTCAGGTGGTAGACGGTGGTCAATTTTGGTTGCAGAGGTTCCTTGTGTTGCAAAATGGCTTAAGAAGTAGTTACAGTGCAAACAAGAGAAAAGAGTGAAATGGGGCTTCTCCAGCCTTTTAATGGGTAACGGTTACATTATGGCGCAGAAACTAGAAATAAATAGTGGGCGGTTTTTGGTCTGGGTGGGGAGGTGGTTTTCTGGGCTATCGCACCGCTTTTGGAGGGTAGGTAGTATTTTTCGTGAGCACACGATCTAGCTTGGGGCCACCACATAGTAGAATAGTGCCCAGGCAAAACCACAAATCTCACGTGCTCTTGGGCTGCTATCTATCAGACGATGAATGTGCGCAATATGGACGTGCACCGTCGGATCCGGGGGTAGGAGATCGGATAGCTGCTACACGGTTAAGATGCATAGAGGGAATCAGGACCAGGATTTGCGGGGCCTAGGATTTAATTACAAATAATTATAATTAATTAATACATAAGGTATTAAAATATAAGCAACGAGTTTAACGGCGTGGGACCAGGGGTTATTGTGGCAGGGTTTTTTAACTATACCGAGGGTTGGTGGGTTAAAAGAGTTTGTCAGGGAAATATGATTGGCGAGTTAATTAAATAATGCGGGTGGGGGGTAAAAACTTAGTATAAGGGGGTTTTTATGGGTTTTGAAGTGAAATCGGGAAATTAATAAGGGGGGAAGGTAATATGTGCAATGGGGAATGGGTTTCACACTAGGGAAAAGGGGTTTTGGGTAAGGGGGTAAGTTTTGCAGGGTAATTACTAGGGGAATGCGTGAAACCAAGGGGTAAAGGTCAGAATGAGGGGTAAAAGGATATTTTAGAAGAAATAATGGGAGAATGGTGAAATTAGTAAGTAAGTATGTGGGGGTGAAATGAAATGAGGGGAAATTAATCAAACGAGCTTGTGAATATCTTTTCACTCTCGTAAATGCTCCTACACATGAAACATAGGATTTGAGCATGACAAATGTGATTTTGATTTAACAACCTTGTGCATCTGCAACCTTTCTTCTACCTACCCCTTATTTATCCTAACATATTTTTTTTTCATTTCATTGGGTACATTTGAGCTTGTTGACCCTTCATTTTGTTAAGATTGCAACAAGATGATGGAGCTTAGTGAAAAGAATCGCCTTCACTAAGTGGGCCCGCAGGCTATTTTTTGCGCAAGTCTATTTTTAGACATATGGATCATGTCTATGGATTGCAGGTTGTTGTTTATGGATGATTGATCAAGTTGAAAAAATAGATGGACTTCTATTTTTGATGAAAGTGTGAGTGATCACAATGTGAGTGATCAAGTCTATTTTTAGACTGGCTGTCAAAAATAGAAAAGTCAAATATTATTATCTCACAATAATATTTGGACTATAAACTTAATATTATTCTCTTGGAGCACTTCAGTTCGAGCTACGGATGTGGCACATGCAATTGCATGAAGGAAATACGTGGTTCTTATGGGTTAGTTGAATATTTGCATGCATGACATCAGTTAGAACTCAAGTGAGTTGAGTTTAGTGGACTGGAGGTGCAGTTGATGGAGTTGTGTTCAGTTTAGCTTTGTTAAACTGGTTGTATTTAGTCTAACTTGCGAATAGACTAGAGATGAGTTGGGTGAATTAGTTATTAATTAATTCACAAGTTATTAACTCATAATACAACTAATGAATACATCAGTTAACTCAGTTGCATGTCAGTGCATGTTCAGTTCAGCAGGGACAGGTGTTAGAGAATCAGATTGCTATCAGTTGTGACTATATGT
>APFE031633931.1:0-12086 GCA_000404065.3 Pinus taeda
CTAAATGATAGTATCTCTGTATGATTTTGATCTGCTTGATGTGGCGCTTGTCTGATCTATAAGTCTGATAATCTGGGTTAATTAGTGATTGAATATCTGGAAGAGTGTGTTTTCCTTTATAGATCTGTACACAGTTTCAGTAAAGCGAAGGCACGTATACACGTAGTTTAGGGGAAGTAAAGGCGCATATACACAGGTTATTCCATATGTAGATGCGTATGCACGCAAGTTGCAGATTGTTGAAATTGCGTATATGCTTAAAGCTGTGATCTAGCTGTTTCTGCTTATTGTTGCTGTGTTCTGGGTTCTGTTGTGTGGTTTTTGGTACTATGTTTGGGTACAGCTCAAAGAGAAGTATCTACTTGATTTCATATCTAGTTGGTGAAAAGGAGTTTGGTTGATGAAGAAATTCTTAATGATCGTTTGATGTTCATGGATCCAGTCTAAAAATTGATGAAACGTGGTCCCTGAAAGAAAGAGAAGGTTGTAGCCTTCTGTAGGCCAGCACCTACGTACTAGTATCTTGGCTAGTGCAAGAGCTAAGGGGGTTGTAGCTCCCTTCCAGGAGAGCTAGAAAACGAGAGAGAGTTGTAGCTCTTTGCAGGTTGCAGCCTGCGTACTGGTAAAGGAATGCACCAGTACATTGTAAACAAAAGTTTCTAATTTAAGGAAAGATAGAGACGAATTGCAGCAGGTGGTTTTCACCCACATTGGGTTTCCACCTTATATCTGGTGTTCTTGTGTGTGATTGTCTTTCTGCTCTGTTTTACTGTCTCTGGTTACTAGTTATTTGATGCTGCATCTAAGATTAACAAACATCATCTGAAAGTTTAAGGAAATTAAAAAGTTTGCTCTGTGTATGCTGGTTCACCTCTGAATAGTTGCGTATATACGCGAGTTTAATTAACTGAAGTAGCATATACAATTTCGTTTTTGAAAAGGATTATTTGACTTGACAATACTGATTCACCCCCCCCTCTCAGTATTATTTCCAACAATAAGAACAATAAATATTATTTAATAAGTTAATAATGTATTGTCCAATAATGGGAACATATGAAATGGAATACAGTATGTATGTTCTACAACTTAATGATAAAACTAGTACTAGCTAGGTGTTGTTGATTACATTGATTGTTTAAACTTTATACATGCCAATGTAAATTTTATAAGTTGATGTTTTAATGATGGTGTTAGTATGATTGGCATGTATACATCAAGCATCTAACAAAATATTGCATTTTTATCCTTTGGAAATTCATCCACTCCGTGTGAATATTGTGGGTGACACTACATACTAAACCTAATTAGTTATGTCCATTATGTTGTCTAATTGTGGTGTCTTCTTTGTCATTTCTAAGTATAAAATGGATGACATATTTTAATTAGTTGACATTATTTATTTCTTCGACTTGAAATTCTACATTATTGTCTTCAAATTAGGGATGTTGCATAGTGAATTATGGGTAGACACATATGCATGAAAATGAAATATCATTTGCATGGATTAGAATTGTGGTGATCAGAATGGATATATCTACTATAAGGTATTGTTTTCCTTAATTGTTGTTATGGAAAACATCTATGTGGAAAATTTGTTTTTAATTCTTTTATATATGTTTTCTAGAAGATGTATCTTTATTTTCTATGCTTTCTCTTAATGCATGGAAATTGTTTATGTAAGTGAAAACTTAACATTACCTATACCTTCTTTCCTTGTTAAAGTATTGAGAAATATTGATGCATGTGAAAATTGAAATACATCTTGAGTATATTTTATAAGATGTTTCAATTTAAATAACATAATTTTGTAAAGAGTATGGTTTTATGAAGTATGGTTGTGACTAATTTTTCTATTATGATTAAGTAGGGGTAGCTTAATGAAAACATAGCGGTGTCACAAAAATTATGAAATCACATAACATAAGAATCAATGAAAGGTAAAAATGTTACAATGTTATTTGTGATTGAAAATGTGAAGGTATAATGTTTACTGTTATGAAAACATGACATGAAAAATGTGTGCATAAAATATATAGTGGTGTTTTTTTCTAAAATTCATGCTGGATTTTTATGTGGGAAACTTGAAATGAACACCACCCATGTGACATGAGATGTTATTCGTGCTTCTTGTGAAATGTTGGATTTTAGGGGATGCCTTGATTGAATGCCAAAACCATGAGGATGCTAAGGTAGTAGGGCCTAAAAATTTTCCTGGAACCATGAGATGGTAGGAAACATAAGTTAGTAATTGAAAAGGCTTCAAGGAAACATTCGATGATAGTGGAAATCAAATTGTAACTTTGAACTTTATTTTTAAAATGCAGATTGATAAGCAATCTCAAGGAAAAGTGGTAAATTAGTTTTAAAATGATTCTAATGATTTTGTAAGATGACATGTGGCTGAAAATATAAAAAGTGAAAAGTTTTTTTTTTTTTTTTATGAGAATGTAAACATTTTTGTTGATAAATTGAAAGTGTTATAATTATTCTTATTTTGGAAAAAACAAGAGGATCGATCACATGAGAGGTTAGACTCCTAACTACCAAGAAACAATTAAAATCAGTTAAAATCTCAAAAAAAGTGAAAACAATGTTTAAAGTAGAAAAGGAAGAAAATGAGAATTAAGATAAGTTACATTTCCCACATGATTATTAGGAGATAAAATTTACAGATCAAAGTCTCAATGAGTTGAAGGCTGAAGCCCCCCAACTGGATGGATGTGGAGATACAGATTAGAGAAGTTAATATCTTGAACAAAAACTAAAAGAATATGGCTTTAATTGATGACTATTCATTGAGAATACAAACAATAGAATTCATCCAATTACTCAAAGAGTATCAGTATGTATTTTCCTGTGACTATAAAGATCTCAAAATACTTATCAAGGAAATAGGGGAAATAGAAATGGACCTCATTCTAGGATAAAATCCATTAAATAAAAGACCTTACAAGCTTGCTCATAAATACAAACTGATTGTACAAAAACGAGCTAAAAGGAATGCCAGTTGTTGACATCATTTGTCCCATTGAGAAACTAGAATGGGAAATTCCTATGGCTTTGCAACCTAAAAAGCACAACTCGACTAGACTAATAATATACATTGACTTTCATGAATTGAATAAGCTAACAATAGTCGATCCATTCCCAACTTTGTTTGGAGATGAAATAATAAATGAAGTAGCAGGTTGCGAAAGTTATTATTTTATAGGTGATTTCTGAGGGTAAAATCAAGTACCCATCGCAAAAGAAGACCCATAAAATACCATATTTTTTAATAGAATTTGGCTTTTTTGCATATAGATTACTGCCCTTTGGTCTATAAAATGCACACACAATATTCAAGAGAATCAAAGTTAAGGCATTCCAAGAGTATATTTAGAAGATAATGGCAATATATCTTGATGATTGGACTGTCTACAGATTGTTAAAATATCAACTCAATGGCTAAGATTGATGTTAAAATGATGTTGACATTTCCAATTGTCATTAAATATTAATAAATGCATCTTTTCTACACCTATCAGAACACTAATTGGGAATGTAGTGACCAAGGATGGGATCAAAGTAGATATGGAAAAAATCAAAGTGAGCCTTGACTCAAAAACCCCTGTTAATAAAAAATATATTAAGATATTCTTTTGGCATACTACATATTACAAAAAATTCATTCGACATTGTTCTAACATTACTTTCCCAATTGAAAAACTATTAAAGAGAGATTCTCCTTACATATGGTCAAAACAATGTGATGAGTCATTTCAATTACTTAAAACAAAATTGGCTAAATAAGCCATCTTAAAGTTTCTTGATTGGTTCATGTATATGTCAATGTGTCGAATGTCAGAGTCAGTGCTATTTTAGCACAACTAGAAAATGATTCCATAGACCACGAGAACATATATGCTAGTTGAAAATATAATAAATGTGAGCGAAGTTATTCGATGATGGAAATAAAAGCACTTGCTATGATTTTCACTCTCTAGAAATTCTGCAAACTACCTCCTTGTAAATCATTTCATATTTTTCATCGATCATCGAGCTATAAGATACCTTGTTAACAGGCCAGTCCAGCAGGGTCATATCTATCGATGGATTTTGTTATTTGAAATAATAGTCTGAGTTGGTAAAAATAATGTCAGGCTCAACCACCTGTCCCGATTGGAGAAGGGCAAGGAGTGGATGGATATTAAAGATGATTTACCTGATGTTAATTTATTTCAAGTAGAAGAAATCCTTATAGAATATATAGAATTTCCTAATTTTTACACACAAGAAGAGAACCTAATGGACTATTTGTGAAGAAGAAGAAGACCTTATAAAGTAAATAAGCATTTCTTTCTTTGATAATGGCCAATTATATAAGTTAGGCACTAATGTGGTCCTCATAAGGTGCATGTTGGAACATGAAAGGGAATCCATAATTGAAGAAGAACATAAAGGAGGCACTAGTGGGCATTATCAAGGAGGCACAACTGCAAGGAAAATACTTTAAGTTGGATTATATTGGACAAGTCTATTATAATATTATCAAATACAAGTCCAGAGATGTGACATGTGTGTTGAGCCTTAAAACTACATATCTCCTATACATTTTCCTAAACATTTTCCACCCACCTGGACCTCATAAGCTATCAACATCATTGCATATTAATCATAAAAGAGCATTTAAAGTGGTTTTTTAACTATGTCTTTGTGTTTGCTGTTTGAATTAGATTTTGCTTATGAGTTGCGGAATGCAGCCACTTTCCGCAACTGGTTCATCTTTCCGCAGCCGTTTTTGTTAAACTCCATGTTACAGGTGTCATCTGGCAAAACCAGACATGTGGGAAAGTTAGAAATGACCTGGACATGGATCAGGTCCTATTGGTCTAGCCGGATTCATCAAAGAAATTTGTGGTCAATGGTGGTCAAAGAATGGTCTAACGAAGGAGTTCGACAGCAACTGGACTCTCTTTTCAACCACGTGAAGGATTCGTGGCTGTTTCTAGATCCTTAGAGGCACATTGACACCTGTAGGCTACCCCATGATGTGAATCCAACAGCCGTTTCAATAGATTGCATAATCTTGGCAACCATGATGCTAAGTCCATGGACGTTGTCTTTTACGTGTCCTCTGTCAACGTAGTTTCACAGGAAAACAGTTATAAAGCTTTTGTTATAAATAACGCGTTTTTATGTGCATAGCTTTTAGTCTTGGATTAATGTAATTTTGCTGCTAAAAGTTTGTTGTGCCGTGACACTAGTCCCACTGTCATAACGCTGTTTTGAATTAGAAAAGAAAACTTTGTTTCTACATGATTGTGTGAGCATAAGTCTTGATTGATAGCCTGTTGACCGAGGCTGTGCAAAGGGCCCCTACATACTGAGGTTTCATTTTCCTATTTGCTGTAAAGTTTTATGCATCGTTTCCTTAATTCCATTGCACATATTCCATAGTTATCCATTTGGGTATATTTCAATTGTTATGGTATTAACATCTCATTTTTGTGTATGGTTTTTCAGCTCTACATATTGTTGATAACATTGATCAGTGTGTGTGTGTGTTTCAGGTTAGAGTAGGCCCGGTTGTTTTCATACAGTTTTTTTGCAATAGCTAGTGACATAGAATTAGCTTGTCTACTGACTTTACTTTCTTTAAATTCCAGTGATGCTTTGATTTCAGTTTTATTTACTTGCTTTAGTAGTTAGTTTAGATATCAGATTGCTCATGTCATTGATGATTATCTCTGAAATCCATAGCTTAGACTACTTGACGAGGAATCAGACTATGATTGATGTGATTTGATTTTAGCTTTACTTTTATGCAATTAGATATCAAATTGCTCAAGTTATTGATGATTATCTCCGAAAGCCATAGCTTAGACTACATGGTGAGGAACCAGACTATGAATTGATGTGATTTGATTTTAGTTTTACTTTTCTGCAATTAGATATCAGATTTCTCATGTTATTAATGATTATCTCCGAAAGCCATAGCTTAGACTACCTAGCAAGGAATCAGACTATGAATGATGTGATTTGATTTTACTTTTATTTGATTGCAATTTTTGATTTTTTTGAGTACAGTAGCTTAATTCATTTTTCTATTTAGACAGCAGCAGGGATAATGGTTTCATGATCAATAGTTCATTTCTTGTTTGACTTAAGTAGTAGCACATTTTCATTTTTGTTCAGGTATTAATTTCATCATTAGTATGATCTAAGACCCTTTGGGGCGTTAAGATATGGAAATCACTATAGAGGACATAATTTCCTTAAAATATATATCCATACTTGCCTTCTAGAGTTTTCTTAAGACTCAAAGATAGAATTCCCATTCAAAAATAAAAAACGACAAAAGTAAGAAATAGGTTATCTTGCACATATAGTGTGCCACACTTCATCAGCTTATGAATCCCAGATTGATAATTAATGTAGCAATTTAGGACACACTAAATTTACCGAACATTTTGGCGCCATTGTTGGGGAAGTGTAACTAGGTAGCCAATTTCTTAAAAAAAAGAAAAAAGAAAAAATTGATAACTTCTTGAAGTATGTTCTCCTCTTGCACCTAGTGTGATTTGAAGGATCAAAAAAGAGAGTTGTTAGTTCAATAATTTCTTGATTATACTCTCTTCTTTCACCTAGTGTGATCTGGAAGATCAGAAAGGGAATTATTAGCCCAACTTGCAAAAAAAAAAAAAATGACATGCATAGAGCAAGAGATTCTAGGGGAAGGTTTAGCTAGGGCCAAGAGTTCGATTTTCACAACTCCAGCTACCCCAAGGCATGGAAAAGATTCACCACCATCTACTCCTAGCCTTAAGATTCCTGGAATTCAAGGAGCAGCAGCTAGATTAGAGGATTCTCCTACTCTATCTACCAAATCTCATCTAGGAGAAGACCCTTTCTTCACTTCTACAAGAGATCATATTGTTATCAAAGAAGTAGAATCACCTGAAGAAGAGAAGGAAGAAACTCTCTCTCATCCACCCTTGATAGAAGAACCAGAAGACTCTGAGGAAACTATCATGACGGAGGAAGTAGTAAATGGATTTGGGGATAGAGGTAGAGGAGGAGGAAATAATGGAGGCAACAATGGTGGAGGTGGAGGTAATAATGGAAGAAATAGGGAAGGAGATAACTCGTTTGGATTCCCTATAGTTGATGAGGAAACTCCCACAACAACGAATAACATCTCACCATCTGTCCTCCCCAACGTTTATGGGTTGCAAAGTGAGGATCCTGAAACATTTTTGTTTGAGGTTGAAATCGTGTGCCGAACCTATGACTATATGGAAGAATCTCAAAAACTCAAACAGTTTCCTTCAACATTGAAGGAAGCCACTTTGAAATAGTTCATGGGATTAGTAACCCAATCTATTAGGACTTGGAATGATATGAAACAAACATTTTTGGATAGATACCTGGACTATTGTATGCCCACCAATCACAAGGATGAGGTATTCAAAATGATGCAAAAAGAAGATGAAAACTTGGAGGATTTACTTGAAAGATTTCAATATAACTTAAAGAGAGAAAAAATGAGTAACTTAGATGAGGAAACCTTGAAAGCCCTTCTATTGAAAGCCATTAGAGATGAATGGATAGATATTTTAAACATGATGGGGAAGGGGGATATTTCGCAACTTCCACTTCGTGATATTGCAGAACGATGTGTCCATCTCTAAAGGGGAAAATCTAAAACGGGAAAAGGACCTAGAGATCCTTCTCTTATTAGAGCAAACAAATCTACAACCAGATCAGTAAGTAGGGCAGAGATTGGCAATATGCTTGAAAAAATTCAAAACTGATATTCTAGTGAGCCTTAGTGAACAACTAGACACCCTTAAAATTCAAAAAAAGCAGAAAACAGAAGCTGATTCTTTGGCCATCTTTTGTCCAAAATTTAGGAAGAAACATGCTCTAAGGGAATGCCCCTTGGATGCAAGAGTTGTAGAAACATGTATGATTTGCTCAGAATGTCATGAAACTAAGGATTATCCTTCAATCCCTAGGCTCAAAGTTGTCTTTCAAGAAGATCCAAATTCAGTAGAATCCCTGTGTTTTGTTTTGAGAAGACCTTGGCAGGGGCAACAAAATCAAGGATTTAACAATCCCATGAACTTTCAGCCCCCGCCAAATTGGAATTCTTGGCAACAACCCTGGCCCCAACCTCAAAATTCATATCAATCTTGGGCACAAGGGATACAAAATCCTTATGGGAGATTTTCTCAATTCTATCAATATCCTCCATCTTTTCAAAATCAACAAAATCCACAACTTCCAAATCAAAACCCATAGCTTTCATTACCATTTCCACAACAACAACCTTCTCAACAAAATCCAAATCCTCAACTCTTGCTTCCATTTCAACAAAAGACAAATCAACTACCAGCTCAGCCATTTCCAAATCCTAACAATAAAAATCCTCAAAATGCTTACATGGTAGAAGGACAACAATTTCGTACCTATATGATTGTTCCTCTTAATGATGTACAACTCAGGTCTAGTAGAGTTTTAGAAAAACCTTATATAGATGTTCAAAAGCAAAGTATTTCTGAGGAGGATTCTCTTAAGGTTAATAATGGTTCTGAGGAGGCATCTCTTCAAAATCCAAACATTCACAAAGAAAAAGGAAAAGAAAAAGAGTCAACCCCCACAACTCCTATAGTTGAGCAACCTGCATCTTCATCTACACCTCCTTTCCCTGAAAGATTACAAATTGACAAAGGGGTGGAAAAACAAATCTTGTTGCCTGACTATGATTTTCTAGATGAATTAAAGAATGTCTATATTGAGATTCCCTTGCTACAAGCCATTATAGAGATTCTTATTCTAGCAAAAACTATAAAGGAGTTGATTCTCAAAAGACCAGGAAGGAAACCAAGAGACACAAGAAGAATCCACCTGGTAAGAAAAATTGCAGATATCATGATGGGAAAAATTACCATGTAGAAGTATGTAGATCCAGGTAGTCCAATTATCAAGACACATATAAATGGGATAGAAATTCCAAACACATTGATTAACTTAGGGGCTACTCTCAACATTATGAGTAGACAGACTATGAATGGGTCTATGATGAGGACACTATACAACCTATCTTTACCATTTCTGAAATTAGTGAAGATAGTCAAATTCTAAACACATTAGAAAATTTTGAAACATCTTTAGAATATGACCACACCCAATTTTAGTTAGATTCTGACATTGAGTATTTATCATCAAGACAAATGTCTCTTTACTCTATGGAAGAGTTTGGTAGTTCCACCATTGAGATTTTTCCAGGTAAAACATTGAATATCAATTTTTTTTTGGAAAAGTCACAACAAGAAGAACTAACCAAAATCTTATAAAAACATTCTACTGCATTTGCATGGGAGTATATTGATATGAAAGGTATTGACCCTCAGACTTGCATCCATCATATCTATATTGAGGAAAACAATAGACCAATCAGACAACCTCAAAGAAGGATGAATCCAAATCTTAGGGAGATAGTGAATGAAGAGCTCCAAAAACTACTCAATGTAAACTTAATTTATCCAATTTTAGATAGCCGATGGGTTTCTCCTTTGGTTATAGTACCTAAAAATAATGGCAAATAGAGGGTATGCATTGATTACAGGGAATTGAATAAAGCAACTTTGAAGGATCACTTTCCTTTGCCCTTTATTGATCAAGTATTAGATAAATTAGCAGGCAAAAAGTACTTTTCATTTATGGATGATTTTAGTGGTTATAATCAAATTCAGGTAGCACCTGAAGATCAAGATAAGACCACATTTACCTGTCCATGGGGAACTTTTGCTTATCGAGTGCTTCCTTTTGGATTATGTAATGCACCCGCAACATTCCAAAGAGCAGTACTAGGAATTTTTTCTAATCTAATCCATGATTGTGTAGAGCTATATATGGATGATTTTACAGTCTATGGCGATTCGTTTGAAGAGGCACTAGAAAATTTGGAAAAAGTTCTTATAAGATGTAAAGAAACAAATCTTTCATTAAGTCATGAAAAATGCTTTATGATGTTTACTGAATTTATTTTTTTGGGACATCACATTTCAAGGGATGGGATTAACGTTGACAGATCAAAATTTGAAGTCATCTCCAAATTGTCAAAAAGATGTTAGAAGTTTCGTGGGATTTACTGGATATTATTGAAGATTTATAGAAAACTTTACCAAAATAGCATCTCCACTCTTCAAATTTCTTACAAAAGACTATGAATTCAAATGGGGTCGTGATTGCCAATCAACATTTGGAACTTTGAAAACAAGAATATCTGAAGCACCCATCTTAAGAGGACCAAATTGGAAACTTCCTTTCCATATTTCTACAGATGCTTTAGATACAACTCTAGGGGCTGTGTTGGGACAAAAAGATCTAGTTCCTTATGCCATTTACTATACCAGTAAAAATTTAACTCCCACTAAGTTGAACTATACTGTGACTGAAAAAGAGTTCTTAGTTGTTGTTCATGCAATCAATAAGTTTGGACATTATATAACAGGCTATGAAACTTTTATTCACACTGATCATTCTGCAATTAGATATCTAATGAACAAACCTATTACTAATGGCAGAGTTACAAGGTGGCTCTTACTTTTACATGAATTCAATATTACTGTGTTGGATAGACCAGGGAAACAAAATATAGTAGTTGATTTCTTGTCTAGGATTCAGAATACTAAAGAAGATTCTCCTGTAGAGGACAAGTTTCTTGATGAATATTTATTTGCAGTAACTACTAAGACCCCTTGGTATGCAAATATAGCTAACTATTTGGTTACATGGAAACTACCTCCACATTTATTTCCTGGTGAAAGAAGAAGATTATTCAAGAGAGTTAAAAATATTCATGGATTTCTAACGAATTGTTTAAAACAGGGCCAGATCTTGTGATCAGAAGATGTGTTAGGGAAGATGAAATGCCTGATATTCTCAAAGCATGTCATGATGAACCATGCGGCAGACAATTTGCTGACAAAAGGACAGCCTATAAAAACCTGTCTTTGGGATATTATTGGCCATCCCTCTTCAAAGATGCAAAACAATATGTCAAAAGGTGTGACAGCTGCCAAAGAGTAGGGAAACCTACCCTTTCAAATGAAATGCCATTACAGCCACAAATACTAATCGAACCCTTTGAAAAATGGGCTTTAGATTTCATTGGACCTATTAACCCACCATCTAAGAAAAATACATATATATTGGTATGTACTGATTATGTCACTAAATGGGTAGAAGCCAAAGCATTATTTTCTGCTACTGAGCATTCAGTTATTAGTTTTCTTTATGAGGATATTTTTACCTGCTTTGGTGTTCGAAGAGAAATTGTGACAGATCAGGGAAGTCAATTCACATCCAACCTGGTGGAGAAACTGATGGAAGAATACAAAGTCAAGCACAAAAAATCTACTCCTTACCATCCACAAGCAAATGGTCAAGTGGAGTCTACAAACAAAGTTCTTGAAGGCATCATTACCAAGACTGTTCATCTACACAGAAGAAATTGGGCAAAAAGGCTTCCTGAAGCCTTGTGGGCCTGGAGAACTACATGGAGGAATACAACAGGACACTCTCCCTATGAACTTGTTTATGGGAAAGAATTCCTGCTCCCCATTGAGTTCCAAGTTATAACTTTCAAGATGGCAGTTCAGTTGGGAATGGATCTATCAGAAGCCCAAAAGCATAGAATGAAGCAATTGAATGGACCAGATGAGATTAGACAAGAAGAAATCGTAAGAACTAATCTATTTCAATATTAAAGAGCTAAGTGGCATGACACATACATTAAAGAGAAAAAGTTCCAAGAAGGAGACTGGGCATTGCTATTTGATTCCAAGTTCAAGGATTTCAAAGGTAATTTCAGACTCATTGGCTTGGGCCATATGAGATTGACAAAGTCTTTAGCAATGGAGCGGTAAGAATCAAAACCATTGATGAATATCAAACTCCTCTTATTGTGAATGGTCACCGATTAAATATCTATCATAAGCCACTGTCAATGGAGGAATTTGTCAAAATCTTTCAGGATAATTCTGCAATAAGGCTAGTGAAGAAGAATCCTTCTTCTCCACCAAACTAGTCCT
>APFE031633931.1:12318-53573 GCA_000404065.3 Pinus taeda
CTGAAAACCAATCATTGATTGGCAGCCTTATACAAAAAATACAGGGCAAAAATCAGAACCTTCTAACGCCCTATATTTTCCAAAAAGAGTCTCTCTCATTTCATAGTTTTATGTCACTTCACTTCATTTCACTCCACTTCACTTCATTTCACTCTACTTCACTTCATTCCACTTCATTTCATCTCATTCCACCAAAAAAATCTTTTCATAACTAGTTTCATTCATTCAATCATCATTCATTCATCTCCATTCAGTCATATGTTCATTGTATCAGTTTCCACAGCTAGTAACTGATTCCGCAGCCAATTGTTGATTTCGCAACTAGCACTCTGTTATTCAAAAATGACAGTTATATGTTAGCCCAATAATAAAAAGAATCAAATGCAGGTATGACCAAGGATTTATTTTGAAGACATGAGGCACCTAAAAGCATCAATGGGGAGCAGCTGATCAAAGGTTAATGGATGAAAAGTGGCAAAAATTCCAAGGTATGAGTAAAATTTATTTCAAATAGCATTCAAGTCACATTTTTACATAGTTATGAAACCACAGCTCCATTATATGCAATGATTGGCATTGATAGCTTCCATGATCCCTCCACAAACCTTGCATTAATTTTTAAATGGCCTCATGATCAGCCTCTGGATTTAACTCACGTTCACTGTACTTTGACACTCCACCTGTAATTATGGGGATGTATTTGATTTGATCATGGCTCTTCTCTGCCGCACAAATTCCACAGCCATTTTGTGAGTGTGATAACGTCTACTCCATAGCTGTCTAGTTTAAAACTCTGCCAGGCTCACTTTACTCCCCTACTGTTCTATTGAAGTTACATTTGCATTCCTACCCTGTTCACATAAACCTCCGCTCCGCTCCGTGAACTCATTCCCACTACTTGTTCTCTATTTCTCCATTTGCAATCATTGGACTTTTCTTCATAAAACCGAGTCCATTTCCCGCTAACATAGTTTTTTTACCTCTGTTCATCCATTACCCACGCAGGCATATTTTAAGGCAGGAGGAAAGGAAATGGTATTTTGTTAAGAGTAGAACCAGAAGGGACCAAGTCCATGGAGGGGTATCCGCAATTGAAAGGCATACTTAAGAAGGCACGGTGGTTATGGTTCATTAAAAAATTTAGAGGCTACAACAAGGAAATTACAAAGACTTTTACGAGGTCTTTTGATGGTATGGAGGTTGAGGTTGGAGACCTTAAGTTTTTAGTCATCGAGGCATCTATAACAGCCGCTACAGAACTCCCACAGGAGGGAGAGAGGTGGTTCAAGAAAAATATCTTTGACGAGAAGGTCTGGAGGGTTATCCTACGCAATCCAGGTATGGATATAACTATTTTCAAACGAGGAATCCCTGTCTATGCTTTAGAAGAAAAATGGGCCAATTTATTATTAATTATCCAAAAGTTCATTACTTGTGAAGGATGTTTTGGGTCAATGTATATGTATCACACCCGGTTCCTGATGAATTTCTTAGAAAATCAAACCCTCAATCTTCCTTACTTTTTACTGAATAGTTTGAAAAAGATGTCCATAACTGTCCAAAAGAATTTGGAGGACATAGAACCCCACCTATATCATCACGAGCTTGTGAAAATTTTAATTGAAAAACAGTTAAAAGATAAGAAGGACACCGGGGAATAGTTTTTGGGTAGAAATTTCTTTCAAGATCCCCCTGAAACACCAGAGAGCAGTTCAACAAGGAAGATTAGGAGAACGAAAACCAATGTAAGAATTCAAGACACTCCTACCAACATAGCCAAAGAAATTAATCAAGAAGATAAGCTGCCTGAAAGTAGGAAGGAAAGAACTGAGGATAAGGAGCAAAGAAAATTGAAGGGAAAAAGTAACATTGAGGCTGTCCGTCAAACCCCAGAACTTTCCTCAGAAGAGGATCACCAAATACTATCTGAAAGACTAGTTTATCTCCAGGAACAATCAACTGTAGCAAAGAAGAAAGGGAAAGGAAAACAGAGTGTGGAGAAAGAAGACACTAGCCCACAAAATTTAAGGAGGAGCTCCAAGATTAAAAGGAAATTGAGGATAGTACAAACAAAAGGGCCCCATTTCATTGATTTAGGAGGGGAAACACCAGAAAAGCCTCTAGCAATTCCTCTTGGCCATAGCCCACACCATACTCCTATTTCTCAGCCAGATTCTGAGATGAGTCCTTCTCAGCCAGAGTTTGAGATTAGTCCTTCTCAACCAGATTTTGGGGTCAGCCCAAGAAAGACTACACCTGAGGTAGACCGAAACCAACAGGAAATGTATGATTATATTGAATTGTTGGAGAAGATTGCCATAGATCCAGGCACTTCATCTACCCATCCTAATGCAGCACAAGAAACTCTAATCCAATCACTGAAACAAGAATTTTTTGAACTTGAGGTCTTAAATAGACACATCAAGAGAGAGAATGAAACATTAAAGGAAAAAAGTAGCTTGGATAAGATCATTCACAACAACACCATGTTACATCTTGGGCTATGGCAGAAGAAGAATAGGAAATTGAGGAAGAAGAGCAGGAGGTTGAGTAGAGCTCTTATCAACCTCAAATTCAAGTGCTTAATGAGGAAGCCTAGGATGTTAGTAGTACCAAAAAATAAGAGAAGAGGGCTAGATGTGCTAGGAGAGGTCTCAAAACACATGGACTAAAAGGAGGATGGTCAAAGTTTTGGTTGCATGAGGACATGCAACACCTTCACAGTGGGGGTATGTTGAGCCCTAAAACTACATATCTCTTATACATTTTCCTAAACTTTTTCCACCCACTTGGACCTCATAAGCTATCAACATCATTGCATATTAATCATAAAAGAGAATTTAAATTGGTTTTTTAACTATGTCTTTGTGTTTTTTGTTTGAATTATATTTTGCTTATGAGCTGCGGAAGGCAGCCACTTTCAGCAGTTGGTTCAACTTTCCACAACCGTTTTTGTTAAACTCAAGGTTGCAGGTGTCATTCGGAAAAACTAGAGATGTGGGCAAGTTAGAAATGACTTGGACATGGATTAGGTCCTATTGGTCTAGCCGGATTCATCAAAGAAAGTTGTGGTCAATGGTGGTCAAAGAATGGTCTAATGAAGGAGTCCAACGACAGCTGGATTCTGTTTTCAACCATGTGAAGGATTTGTGACCGTTTCTAGATCCCTAGAGGCACGTTGACACCTGTAGGTTGCCTCGCGATGTGAGTCCAACAACCATTTTCAATAGATTGCATAATCTCAACAACCATGATGCTAAATCCATGGACGCTGTCTTTTACGTGTCCTCTGTCAACGTAGTTTCACAGGAAAACAGTTATAAAGCTTTTGTTATAAATAACACATTTTTATACGCATAGTTTTTAGTCTTGGATTAATGTAATTTTGCTTTTAAAAGTTTGTTGTGCCGTGACACTAGTCCCATTGTGATAACACTGTTTTGAATTATAAAAGAAGACTCTGTTTCTACATGATTGTGTGAGCATAAGTCTTGACTGATAGCCTGTTGACCGAGGCTATGCAGAGGGCCCCTTCACACTGAGGTTTCGTTTTCCTATTTGCTGTAAAGTTTTATGCATCGTTTCCTTACTTCCATTGCACATATTCCATAGTTATCCATATGTGTATATTTCAATTGTTATGGTATTCACATCTCATTTATGTGTATGGTTTTTCAGCTCTACGTATTGTTGATAACACTGATCAGTGTGTGTGTGTGTTTCAGGCTAGAGTAGGCCCAGGCATTTTCATATAGTTTTTTTGCAAGAGCTAGTGACATGGAATTAGCTTCTCTGCCGACTTTACTTTCTTTAGTTTCTTTAAATTCCAGTGATGCTTTGATTTCAGTTTTATTTACCTACTTTAGTAGTTAGTTTAGATATCAGATTGCTCATGTCATTGATGATTATCTCCGAAAGCCATAGCTTAGACTACCTGGCGAGGAATCAGACTATGATTGATGTGATTTGATTTTAGTTTTACTTTTCTGCAATTAGATATTAGATTGCTCAAGTTATTGATGATTATCTCTGAAAGCCATAGCTTAGACTACCTGGTGAGGAATCAGACTATGAATTGATGTGATTTGATTTTAGTTTTACTTTTCTTCAATTAGATATCAGATTGCTCATGTTATTGATGATTATCTCCGAAAGCCATAGCTTAGACTACCTAGCGACGAATCAGACTATGAATGATGTGATTTGATTTTACTTTTATTAGATTGCGATTTTTGATTTGTTTGAGTGCAGTAGCTTAATTCATTTTTCTATTTAGATAGTAGTAGGGATAATGGTTTCATGATCAATAGTTCATTTTTTGTTTGACTTAAGTAGCAGCACATTTTCATTTTTGTTCAGGTATTAATTTCATCATTAGTATGATCTAAGACCCTTTGGAGCGTTAAGATCTGGAAATCACTATAGAGGATAGAATTGCCTTAAAATCTATATCCATACTTGCCTTCTAGAGTTTTCTTAAGACTCAAAGATAGAATTCCCATTCAAAAATAAAAAACGACAAAAGTAAGAAATAGGTTATCTTGCACATATAGTGCACCACACTTCATCAGCTTACAAATCCCAGATTGATAATTAATGTAGCAATTTAGGACACACTAAATTGACCAAACAATGTGTTAAAGAAAAACTTGTCTATTTCCTAGAGATCATATGCCACTCCATGCGATAAACTCAAGACTACCTTTTGGGATTTGGGCAATCAACTTCATCAGCCCATTTCCCAAAAGAGCTTGATGAATGGGTGAAAAGTACATTATAATTGGAGTGGAGTATTTAACAAAATGGATAGAAGAAGAACCAGTTGAATCATGTATAAATATTTTTATATTTGTTGACGATGAAGAAGACATTGAGGGTGCGAGAGACTTTGGAGTCGATCTGACTCAAAATAATTGTATTGTAAGTTGGTTGACTCTCCATCCAGGTTGACTGACTAAGGTGGTTTGGTACATTTGGTTCATATGATTAAGTTCTTGTAACTATTGATATTGAATATATGCTTGTACTCAACTATATGTATTAGCCTTTGTTGGTTGTTAAGGATATCTAATATAAGTGTTGATTTTCTTGGTTCTCCACTACCTTGCCTCTTCTCTTTTCCTTGCATTTCATATGATTATGTAGTTACTTTTTGTTCCTTCCTAGTGGCAACTAATGAATACTTTATGCTAGATTACAATAATAACATTCTTGTCAAACAATTAAGGACTTCTAAGTAAAAATTCCACAAATATTCAATGGAACCACATCTATTTCAACCTCATCCACAAACTTAGTTGTGATAGCAAACCTAATATTACACTTTTCAATTACTTGAAACATAGTATTGTTACATACCCATCCAAGAGGATAAGTTTTAGGATATAGTGTTGCTTCTAGTGTCAGCTTCTTAACAACTGCCTCAGATATCAAGTTGGCTTGAGAACTAGTGTCAAACAAGGTATCTACTTTTACATGTTGGTTATCAAACTTATGTGAAAGAGTTCATTTCTATTTATTGTAGAAATAGGAGGCAAAAGGGGAGAAAAAGAAAAAACATGTGAAGATGATATACCTTTCAAACCCATAGTCACAATTTTTGTCTCATTGCTAAAGTCTGATCCCATATCATTTTGAACTATTTCTGCTACATTCTACTTTCCATTCCTATCTTGTAACCACTTGGGCGGTTGGTATTTTTCTCTGGATGTAGCTTCCAACAATGATCATCATCGCGCCCCTCTTTCTTGTAATGGGAACGAGAAAGTTTTTTTATCCCTTCTTCATTGAAGTTGTTCTCCTTGGATTCTCATTTCCTTTTCCTTTGTTTTCTTTCCACTAAATGGCTTCCATGGAGACTCCACTAACTTTTTTATCTGCTTCAATGTAGATATCTTGTATACATACCTCATCTAAGTTATATGGATTCAAAAAAAAGTTAGTATTGTGTATATACCCATGCAAATAACCAATGTATTTTAGGAGATTCTCTCGTGTATTTAGTGGGATGTTTAAATCCACTGCCTTTTTCCTTAAATACTTGGTAAAGTATTGCACAACTTTTACTTTATGTTGTCATAGAGTTTTCCATTCTATTATTTGCTTCTGCTCATGTGCCAAAGGATATAATTTTTTTTCAATTCTAATGTAAATTCAAACCACAAAGAATGACTTTTACCTTCCTCACGTCTAGTCTCCCACTATATTAGCATAGTACCTTCTAATTTTATAGAGGCCATTTCAAATTTTACCTCATCATCAAAGTTCTACTACATATGATAATAAAAACCATATGGTGAATCCAATTATCAATTTTTTCAACATTGTGCTCACCATCATAGACTGACAAGTGGAATTTAATATCCAACATCAACAATTGCTTCTTTGAAACATATTTCCCATGAGGATATGGAGGAGGATAATGAGTAGAATGAGGAATTTGAAGAGGAGAAATAGAAGGAGGAGTCGTTTTTGAATCTCCATCATTTCCTTCATCTTTTACTTGAGCTTCCCTCTCTACAATTCTTCCATTCCCAATATATTTCATCTACCATGGCCTTCATCACCATGAAAACTTCATGAAACTTTGCTCCAAAACCAAAAGGATTCTTGTCCTTCATGTGATGACATATTTTTTCTTCTAGTGAAGATTCTGGGTCCAATTATCAGATTACCTTCAACAAGTGTTCCTTCACCTTGCTTGAATTTTCTCCTGGTTATCACGCACACTTGAAAACCAACATCAATCCTACTATGATACCACTTTATCTAGATATTTAAAGTGATTCGGTCCTTAAATTTTTCAAGTGTGAATGATTAAATATAAACCAACAATTAACTTAAATCAAGCATAAAGACTTAGATGAAGTTGAAATTATAAATAAATGTAAAATATTGAGAAGATAAGCGAATACTGATGACAATCAATTGATAACAAATTTCATCAAGTGTGGATTATGTCTTCGGGTCCAGCTTCCAAGGTACTAGCCTCTTTATCAATTCTCCCAAAATTTCAATTACAAATAAGAAAAATGCCTCCAAGAAGTGAGCTTTCTACTACCAGAAAGTAATTTAACAATACCACTCAAAACCCCTTTGATTTTTGCTAAAACGAGCTCCAAAACTACTTTGTTTAAATTATAGGCATAGAACTAATCTCAAAATCTCTCAACAATATAAAAATATCACAACCCAATGCTTGTGACATAATGGAAAAACGTTTTGGCATATATAGTTTTGGGGATCAGTAGCCCTAGGGTTTAGCCCCACAGATTGCAGCCCCAACCAACCATATTGAATATAATAAACCAAGTTAAAACACAACATTATAATAATACACGAATATTATTTTGCGATCCAATCAATTGTTTGTCAATACATTATAATCTCCAGGGAGATTCCAAGTTCAAACCCACAACTTACCCCCTTTGGCAAGGTGTTCTAACAAACACAATAAATATAATATTTTGGTAATTTGTTTCAACTTTTGCTCAGGTGTCAAATTCAAATAGCATCGGTACACCATAAACCAATTGAAGTTATTATTTTGGTGGTCAAGAGGGTTAACAAAATATCCACAAAATACCTCCTTTATTTTACTCTCCATATTCCTTTATTCTTCCAATGCACTTTTATATATGTGGCAAATTAAAGTGTTGCACTATCATTGGATCACTTCATTTTTTAAAGGATTAGTTCATGAATAACATGTATTAAAACATCTCTTCATCACATAGCACCTCCATATATGCAAATGCGAGAATCATAACTTGGTATCATTTGACAGAGACACTACCTATATGAAAATATGAAGGATTTGGTTCACATAATGAAATGTCACCACATATTACCTTGAAGATCAAGATTTCTTAAATGCGTCTTGAATTTATCTCAAAAGGAGAAAAATGAGTACTTTTTTGAATTTCACTAAGTATGGCTTATAAATAAAGAAAGTATTCATTATAGAAATATATGATACTACGATGTGGAACATTCAAATGTATGGAGATGCAAGAGTGTAGAGGTGTGAAGAGTGCGAGGGTCGAGTGTGCAGAGAAATGGTTATGTGGAGGAAAGGGTGTGTGGTATTTTCTGCACATGAATAGAAATAGACTAAGTGTGGAGGGTATTTTGAAGAAATTAATGTGTGGTAGTGTGGCACATAAAATATGTGGGATGCGGAGGGTTTGTTCAGAGCTACATGTTTCTGCATAATGTTTCAAAATTTAACCGTGTATGGAACACTCAAAAGAAATGGGGGGTATGGATATTTTGAAGGACTAATGAAGAATGAATATGGGTGAGGCCTTGCTAGTGTGATACAAGAAAATGGATTAATACTTGTTTCGTTCAAATATTATATGGTTTTCGCTTTAGGCATATTTAGTTTGTAAGGGATTTCATCATATAGAAATTATACATTCTATTCCATAATTCTAATACAATTTACTCTCCAATAATTTTGGAAAGGGAATCATCAACCAAACAAAACTGAATGGTGCTGAGATTTTTTGCATCGAAATATTACAAGTCTTCATTTGATATACCTAGTGGTTCCTCTCTTACTATCAAATGCCTTATCCAATCTTTGTTGCACTAACAAATCCCACATCTTAAGCTTCCAAAATTCAAAGTTGTTCTCTCCATTGAACTTCTCCACCTTGGATTTCATATTCATTATCTCCACCATTCTCTCTAGATCCACAACCTCCACTACTAGGGTTCTATTGTTCAATTTCCAAGGCCCCACTCATGCTTGAATGGATATCCCAGACACAACTATATTTAAAAAAATAACATGTCGTAGCCTCCATGCTTATGTAAACTCACACAACCAAGCTCAATTTCAAATGTATGTGAATTTTCCCTAGTGGTTCTCCATAGTGTCTTCTCTATGTTAATTTGGCCCAACAACTCTCCATGTGGTTCCCATTGTGTGGTTTTTTCCTGTCTACTCTCAATAAGCTTTCCATGGTATGTATTTGGCGTTAGTGGTTCTTAGTGGATTCTCCTCTATGTAGAGTGATCTTCAATCTTTAATACCACTTGCTAGGTTGGATCTCTTTAACAAGTTAAGAAATGAACCTAGCATGTGCTGGTTAAAGAAATTGTTCAAAAAAGTTTAATAATTGGTTGTCAGGGGATTAATAAGTAGTTCATTAAACCACATCAAGGTGAAATGACAGAAGATTATTTATACTCTAGGTAAATACCATAACACAACAATCATGGAAATGTCCCATTAGACTTGTGTCAGGAAATTTTGGGTTGGAGCCTGCACAACATATACCAAAAGGAAATATTGTAGAGAACAAAGACAGAGTACAATTTTTATCACATAACATAAAAGTATTTCTCTCTTTCTCAAGAATTCATGGGGTTGTTTATTTTACATGGTTCAAAAGCATATATAGTTATACAATTTTGGCATGCATTGAGGAATGCATACAACCAAGAGTTAATCTGAAAATGCCCCCACACCATTATAGAATTTGAACAATTGTTGTTATTGAGAGAATTTGTTGTCACAAACCAACATGATATTCATTTATGTGTGCACTATGTGATGAATTTATTATTATGGAAAGGTATTCTATATCAAGGAATGAAACAATGCTAATTGGCCAAGCATTCAAAATGAAATAAAACCTTATTTTACATTTTATAATATTTGTTAAACTTACAAAATAACAGGTGATTTTAAAAATTTACAACATTTTAAAATGATTCATTAAAATAGATATGAACACTTGAAATAATTTAAACACTTTAAAATGAGGAGAGATTCAATTGGGATAATTAAAAAACAATAATTTTGCATTTCTTATGAATAGGATGAATATTAGGTATCCATGCCAAGGATGTGTGACAAAGAGGGTTGTTTATCAATGATCGGTATTTTGAAGTAATAGATTCTCTTCAAAACCAAAACATCGTAATTGTGTAAGGATTCAGGTTTTCTGTATTACTTCCAGGATTTAGATTTGAATTCAGCATTACCCTTTAAGAGATTTTTAGCTTATCATAAAAGGGCATAAATTATTTCCTATCCAAATGAAAATTAAAATAAAAAATTACTTATCAAATTTAAATTGGAAATTGTTTATAAGTTTTTGATGGAAGAGTAAAGAAACTTTCCATAATATGTTTTACTTGTCATTATTTTATATATTTTTTCTTTATTAATCATTTCTCTATGTACCAGAACATACAAAAAACAAGTAATGCTAATACTTCTCCATATCATGATAGTTCTTAAAATAAATGTTATCATTTTTATATATTAGGATCCTTTTGTTATGGAGCTAGTGGGTCCTTGTATCACATATTTGTTGAAATTATATCTTTGTAGTAGGCATTAAAGATCAAAAGCTTTGGTTGTGGTGAATATTTTTGCTCGAGGAGATACAAATTCCAATTCGAATTAGCTTTTCGTCCTCTTCTGTTTGGATTTATAAATGATACCTACAAATCCTCCATGGCTCCACCTATAGATCTTCTTACTTTCTACTCTCTTTGCGTGCATTTAGTGCCTACATAGCTTTCTTGCATTTACTATCTTATATTCTTGCTTGAGTTTATGAATATTACCTTCGCGTCTTCTTTATGCCTACTTAATATGAATATATTAAAACATGAAATAGGTTTTTTCTTGCATTTATGAATATTACCTTCATCTCTTCTTTATCCCTACTTAATATGAGCACATTACAATAGGAACTAGGTATAAAAATTGATTGAATGCACATATGATTCCTTATTTTAAGAAATCCAATGCCAAATAATAAGTAGCATTCGTTCATTTTATTGACAAAAAATAACATTATATAATTCTTGTTGTTTTTTTTATTAGAGATTACAATGATATTTATAAAATAATATTATATCTTGATTTTTTTTTTTAATTCACTAAATATTTTGAATTATTGGATGAACAATATTTTCATTGCATTTAAAAAATAATGTTGAGTGAAATAAAAGAATAAATCATCCTATTAAATTTCATGAATATGATTCATATATAGATTATCCGGAAATCGTCCAATTGAATTACCTCCATATGTTTTTTATATAGATTGTAACACTTGTGAACACCTTTTAGAGCTATCACTTCAAAACTTCGAGCACGTTTTATGACACTTGAGCTCGACACACAGCCACAGGAAGCTCGACACGCAGCCACATAGATGGGATATGCGACATTTGAGGTCGACAGACAACCACATATACAGAACACGGGCCATTTCAGTAAATAGAATATCTTATCCTGAGCTGAGGGCAAAAATGTATATATGTTCGTAGATCCGTGTGAGATTTGGCATATCTCATAGTTTATGGTGAAAAAGCCAATATCTCATAGTTTCATAGCTCGTGGTGAAATTTTTACATATAATCATAAAAATGTTTTGGATTGGTAGTTAATTTAAGCAAAACAACGGTCGAACTTTATAAATAAGGGGTTTTGATGGCTTCCATTGAAGATCTGAAGCAGTCGCGTTTTAGTTATTTTTAGAGATGGCTCCAGCTTTCTTCTCAGGCAATGTGTAAGATTTTTGAGATACACAGATCTAGATCTGCAAAACAATAAACAAGCTTGCAAGAGAAGGAAGGAAGAGAGCAAGAATTGAGAAAAGAATGAAAAATTGATTCTACAATATTAGTTTTAGAATAAATACATAAAAGCAACTAAGTTAAGCTTAGTTGTACATGCAATAACTAAAGCTAACTAAAGCTAAGTGTGCTTTATCTTATGTTAATGTGTACATGTGCCACATGCAAGCAATAAGTTAACTGGAGCTAATCTAGGTGCATGTACACCAACACCCCCCCTTAAGCATAACTTAGGTGAGTATGATGCAAAATGAATGAGTCCCGGCAACACGGCCATTTTAGGTACCCATATACAATGCATAAAAAAGTAGGAAAGAGGGAAAACCTAGTGGGAAGAAAACCCCCCTCAAAATATAATGCAAAAGTATAGAAAAGACAACTACTAGGCAGTCGTGTCCTTTGCCCCGAGACGATCTCGTAGGAATCGAAACTTCTGCTCAGTGAAAGTCTTGGTGAAGATGTTAGCAATCTGCTCGGAACTAGGACAGTATTGAAGATCGATGACCCCATCATGAATGAGTTCTCTAATGAAGTGCATGTGGATCTCAATGTGTTTGGTACGCTGCCACTGCACTGGATCTCTGCAAAACTTTAGCGTACTTTGATTATCGCACGAAATGACAGTTGGATGATGGACACTAATCCCAAGCTCAGATAGGAAATGTTGTAGCCAAATTTCCTGAATAGTGGCATTGACTGCTCCTCTATACTCAGCCTCTGCTGATGATAAAGCAATGGCAGCCTGCTTCTCACTTGACCAAAAAATTGGGCCGGATCCCAAACTAAGTACATAACCGGAAGTAGACTTGCGATCAATGGTGTCACCAGCCCAGTCTGAATCTGTGAACCCGATGAGATTCAAAGAACAATTGGCTGCATAATGAATCCCATAGGTGATTGTCCCCTGGACATATCGAAGGATGCACTTTGCACCGTTCTAGTGTAACTCATGTGGCTCCTGCATGTATCTGGAAACTGCTCCGACAGCATAGGAGAGATCAGGACGGGAGCGAGTGAGATAAAGAAGACTTCCCACAAGCTGGCGATACAATGTGCAATCAACCAATGGTGTGTCTTTGCCATTCTCAAGATTTATCTCTGATAAGAAAAGTGTGGCTGCTGGTTTGCAGTCACTCATGTGAAATCGTGCCAAAAGATCTCTGGCATATTTTGGTTGAGAAATGGTAATGCCAGAATCATGCTGATGGATCTCTAGTCCAAGAAAGAAATTTAGCAAGCCCATGTTGGTCATAGAAAACCGCTTATGCAATGCAGTTTTGATGTTAGTAATGGCAGAAGTTGAACTACCCGTTATCAAAAGATCATCTACGTAGAGTACTATGATCAACAAGGAGTCGATTTTCTTCAGAAAATAAACATTTGAATCAGATTTTCAGCGTACAAAATTTTGAGATAACAAATAAGAATCCATCTTCGCTTACCATGCTCTAGGTGCCTGCTTGAGCCCATAGAGAGACTTCTTTAGTTTGCATACTAGAGATGAATTCTGCATGTATCCCGATGGCTGCTCCATGTAGATTTCCTCCTCGAGATCACCAAAAAGAAAGGCATTCTTCACATCCATATGATGCACCTCCCATCCTCTTGCTGCTGCAATGGAGAGAGCTAGCCGAATGGAATCCATTTTTGCCACTGGAGCAAAAGTCTCATCATAGTCAACACCATGTACTTGCTGAAAACCTTTTGCTACCAATCATGCCTTATATCGACTAACTTGGCCATTTGATGCTTTCTTGGTCCAGCAAACCCACTTGCATCTCACAAGTTTGCGAATTGAAGGTAGCGGAACCAAATCCCAAGTCTAGTTCTCAACGACAGAGTTATATTCCTCATCCATGGCGGCTTCCAATTCAGGATTCCCATTTGCTTCTGCATAAGTTTGTGGATCAGATCCATGCATCATATAAGCATGCATGGGCATGGATGGCTCCATAGCTAAGACTGCTTGCGGATCTTCCTCAAACAGAGGGATAGAGGCAGGATCATCAAGGATATCACTCATGCTGTGCCATTTTTGCGTTGAAGGTGGTCGAGAATATTCTGAACTACGTGCAAAAGTATGATCTCGATGTTCAACAACTGGTGGTCTAACAGGGGTCACAAGAAGAGACTCATCATCATCAAAATGCTGGTCTAAAGTTTCATCTACATACTCATCAATGAGTGGTGATGGAAACTTGGTAACAAGTTCATCTACTGGTGCATGCGAAATATCCTCGTCAAACTTTACACTCCTTTCAATAAAGAGCTCTTCAGTGTGGATATCAAGCAATCTGTACCCTTTGACTTCATGAGAATATCCAACAAACATGCATGCTTTGCTTTGAGGCTCCAAAGCCTTCCTCTTCTCTGGAGGAATGCGGGCCCATACTCAAGATCCAAAAATGCGGAAATGACTAACTTAAGGTTGCATGCTAGTCCAAGCCTCAAAAGGTGTTTTTCCAGTAACAGATTTATGAGGAGATCTGTTCTGGATGCATGAGGCATAATTAATAGCTTCGACCAACAATTTCGACGGAAGAGATCTTGCATGCAACATGCAATTAGCCATCTCTTTCAAAGATCGATTTTTCCTTTCAGCCATGCCATTTTGCTGTGGAGTGTAAGGAACTGTATGCTGCAACTATATGCCTGCTTCATCACAAATATTCTTAATATCTTTGTTGACATATTCCGTCCCATTATCTGTGCGAAGTATCTTGATGCGTTTTCCAGACTGATTTTCCGCATGCGCTTTGAAAATCTTTAGATGTTGAAAAACTTCAAACTTGAGTTTCAAGAAGGAAACCCAAGTGAATCTCGTGTAATCATCTATAAATGATAGCAAATATCTTGCTTTGCTCATTGAAAGCACCGGAAATAGACCCATGAGATCACTGTGTACAAGTTCCAAAGTTGAAGAGGCTCTCCATGCATGCCCCTTCTCGATTTTTTCTTGTGGATGCTTTCCAAGAGCATATCCATTACAAACACCATCTAAAAATTCAATGGTTGGCAATCCTTTGACCATCCCTTGCTTACTAAGTTGTTGCATATATCTGAAATTCAAGTGCCCAAATCTCTCGTGCCAAATCCTACTTTCTTCATTTGCATGCGTAAGTAGCAAAATAGAATCTGATTGAGGAACAAAATCAGAAAATGTATATAGACGAGATTGATCATTTACCTTGCCAGATGCAATCTTCAAATTGGTTTGCATGTCATAAATGCTCACAGAATCTGGAGTAAATTCCACTTTCCTTCCGCTGCCTGTGTGTGTCATCTGATCACTGAGAGAAGATTCACAGAAAGCCTTGGAATATGCAAGACATTTTCAAAACTTCCATCTTCGAATTGCACTCTTCCTTGTCTAGTTGCTACAACTGCAGAATTAGCCCCCATGAGAATGGGAGGACCTGAGTATGCATGTAGAGAAGAAAAGGATTCCATTGAAGAAGCCATATGATGTGAAGCTCCTGAATCGATGATCCATTCTTGTGGTGCAGAATGAAGAGCAATCAAAGCATGCCCGTTACCTCTTGGATCTGGAGCTTTTTTCTCCAGACTTTTTCTTAGCATTCTCAGGAATGTGGTCTCCAAGATTGTGTTGCTGGAGTGTCTGTGCCATGATATCTATAGTCTTCTTCATGCATGCAGATTCAGGATGAAAACCACGGTGGAAATAATTGCACATTGATTGCCCTTTCGTTCCTTTCCTTTCCTTTGAGCCAGATGATCCATCAGGGGGTTTGGGATGTCCTCCCTTTCTTGGATTAGGATTCTTCTTCCCTTTTCCTTTCTGATGGTCTTTGGAATTTTCCTTTCCTTTTGCATGCACAGTAAGTGCATGTGCTTTGGAATTTTTAAGTGTGCCCATTTTGATGAGCTTATCTTGCTGATGCATCAAAGAATGAATAAAGGAATCTAGTGAGGGCATCTTCCAAGCTGCACCAGTTGTAGATCTGACTGTGTGGAATGTAGAGACGAATACTACATACTCTGGACCAAGTTTTGATAAAATGGAAAGAATCAACTGATTTTCTTGCTTGGATTTGTCGATCTCGCATCCTTTCAGCTGAACCAACAAGGATTTACCTTGTGAAAAAATCTTGAATGTTCTCAAAGTTTTTTCGGATCTAATGAGTTTAACTCATTTTCGAGAATGTGACCTTGCATTTCATCCTGTTTTCCAAACAATCCTTCCAAAATTTTCCATACTTCATTTGGAGTTGAACATGATTCAACATGAAATAGTAGTTCCGGAGAAATAGATAAACATAGGATGCCGAAGGCCTCGTCCATGCGATTGAAATATCTTGTTTTCTCCATTGCCGATGTTGGTTCAACTTCCATTTCCATGGTGTTTCGAAATAAGCCTCTACTTCTGAGATGAAGTTGAATCTTTGGCTTCCATTCGAAATAATTATATGGAGTGAGAATTGTCGATTGTGGAAACTCCAATTTAGACTCCATTCTTTGTTGTTGCTTCAATCTTCTGAACCTGCAAATATAATTTCTTGTGCACTGATTACAAATCCCTAAGCTCTGATACCATGTAAGTTTTTTGAGATACACAGATCTAGATCTACAAAACAATAAACAAGCTTGCAAGAGAAGGAAGGAAGTGAGAAATAATTGAGAAAAGAATGAAAAATTGATTCTACAATATTAGTTTTAGAATAAATACATAAAAGCAACTAAGTTAAGCTTAGTTGTACATGCAATAACTAAATCTAACTAAAGCTAAGTGTGCTTTATCTTATGTTAATGTGTACATGTGCCACATGCAAGCAATAAGTTAACTGGAGCTAATCTAGGTGCATGTACACCAACGCAGCTAGTCTAAGTGCATGTACACCAACACAATGGTTACAATATAAAAATAGTTAGCAAGGAAGTTATACTGAATGCTCATCCTATGCAAGACCATCGGCTTTCCCCGTCCAATTTGGATCTAACAATTCCTCCTGTTTCAGTGAGCGTTTTCTTATGTTATATGAAGCCCACCACCAGGTCTCTATCCTCCTTTACAGAGGAGGCTACCCATGTTCTAAAATGTTTGCTCTTAGAGGCCTTGGTTTATTACTATGCTTTTGTTGGTGAAATGATATCTAACAGCTCTAAGGAGCCGGAACTACTTTGCAACAACCAGGGTGTTGAATTCATTGAAGCTACTTCGAAAATAGGACTTGCTGAGTTGGACTTCTACAATCCTGATAAAACAGTGGAGGGGAAGCTCGTTCCTAAGCTTTCTAATAGCTCTGTATTTTCTACCAAAGTAAGCTTTTGCGTATGATATTATTTAGCTTGGTCTATGACTCTATATAGTTGTTTTGTTTTGGAAATTTGAGTGAGGAAATTCCATAATTTTTTTTTGCCATTCTTAGAACTTGTCATTAGTTTACACTATGCGTTGTCATTAGTTGACTTGAAAATATTTTTATGGAAAATGATTGGTTTCTGTATTTTCAGGTATCAAAATTTAGTTGCGGGGGTATTATTATTGGGTGCACCTTTGATCATAGGATTGCTGATGCATTTTCTACCAATATGTTTTTATTATCGTGTGAAAAGCTTTCTCGAAAGGAGTCCATTGAAATGTTGAACCCCAACTTTGATCGATCCATATTACAAGCTCTACAGCCTCCTCATTATTGCTCTGCAATTGATGAAATGTATACCGGACACTCTTCTCTGAATTTAGAAAAATCAAAGAAACAAGAAGCAGGATCTATTACCTGACCGCCAGAGATGTTCAGGTTCTCCAAAGTAATGCCAGTCAACATGGTAAACAGTATAGCAAATTGGTGGCATTTTCTGCTTACCTATGGAAGTTATTGATCCTTAGTAAAGAGATCCAGAGTGATAGGAATTGTAGCATAAGTGTGGTAGTAGATGGTTGCACCCATTTAACAAACATGGGAATGCCATCTAATTATTTTGGTAATGTATTATTATTACCTTTAATCAAAGCTTGGGCCGCAGATGTTATAAAACAACCACTAAGTTGGAGTGCTAAGCTCATACATCATGTTACGTACAGTGCTGCAAATGAGGAGCATTTTCAAAGCTTTATTGATTGGGTGGAGTTGATCCGGCCAGAACCTGGCTTAGCTACCATTTATTGCAGAAGAGACATTGCATTATCCAATGGTACAAGTATTTTGGTTTCTTCTCGCTTACGTTTTCCCTTGTACACGCTTGATTATGGATGGGGCCAACATTGTTTTGGAAGCTACCATTTTCCTTGGTGTGGGGACGTTGGCTTTGTGTTATAGACATCTTTGGGCACTACAACCCCAATCTCATATGTCCATAAACCAAGGGCTTTTAAGCCCGTAAAAGTGTTGTTTCACACCCTAAAGGAACAAGGTCAGTTGATTACATCATCTCCTAGAACTTTTCCCTCAAAAACTACTCAGAACTGGTCAAAACTGGACCATATCATTTGTGCCATGGTCAGGATGTGATGCATCTCACCTACTACACAAGGGAGGTGTGATGCATACTCAAAAGCCCTTCTATAGGGTGCGATGGGCAAGAGTAGACAAATGGCATAGATAATTTGCAAGGTGGATGATCATGGAATCTTCCAGAAACTTCTGATATGACACTTGCCTCTCGGAATTCGCCCAGGGATGAGTAAGAGATCATGAAATCTCCAAGTAGAACCAAGAACTATCAGAGAAATGACACTAATCAAAACCCCAGAAGCTGAATCACCCAATTTCAAATATCTATATATGGATCCCTCATCCTAGAGATCCAAAGGCTGTAATTTTGTATTTTGCAAGGAAGTGCTATTGGTTTCTTTGTGCAACACTGTATTGTTGGGTGATCTAAGCTTTTCATGGGGTGAAGAGGGCTTTCATGTTGGGAGGATGGCGCTGGGTCAGACCAATGGGTTGTAATCCTCTCTTCTACTGCGTCTATCAATAAAGCTATTTGAGTTTTCCTCCATATTTTTGTATATCTATGAATCTTGTATTGATATATGCATTTGTATGGTTAATATACATCTGATCCTATATTGTTTATGGTTATAGATCTCTATGCTTTGATGGTATTATGTTGCTTTGACTCTACAAGTGCTCTTTGAAGCGGGACAAGTAAGGAAGGAGTGGTGAAGTTCTGTCAAAGGAGGGAAGAAACAAGCAAGGAGCCAAGCGAAACACTGAGGTTGGTACTCTCTGCTTCTCTCTCATCTATCTCTCATAAAGGAAAACAAAAGTAACTTTAGTTTGTTTGTTTCTAAGATAGCTACCCATCTTAGTGGGACTAGCAGCTCTGAATGGACACTAGTTTTCCCGATAAAAAAATGGCGATTCCGCTGGGGAGCGAATAGCTTGTTTGCTTGTTTATATTTGTTTTCTTTATAAAATACAAACAGAGCCTGAAGTTAAGCTAGCTAGCTTTCGAACTCCATTTGCTATGCAAGTATAAAGTAGATCAATGCTGCTTTAGTCTATCTCCAGGTATTGTTTATAAACTGAACAACTAACTTGCAAACATCCTAAGAGCCCTAATGGTAGCTCAAGTAACCTCATTAGATTAGCCCCTATACTTTATATTTACTGACTATCATTAGCTCACCCTAAATCCCTGAACTAAGCTGCAAACTGTGACAAAAAACCAAGCTCAGTCTCGTCCCTGGACCATCACACTGTCTCCTTTTGATAGTCTGGATTTGTCTCACTTATAGCACCTCCCGTGTGCTATAAGTGAGATGCATCCTTGTTTCCCTGTGTTACAGGTGCGATGATCAGATAATACTGTTTCTACCTCCAGATTTTGGTTTTTCTTCATTCTCTTCAACTTTATTTAGGAGTTTTGTTGTCTGCGATCAATATACCACTATTGAGACTCCCTTCCTTTGCATTATTCAGCCTTCATTGTACAAAGAATTGTGAATATTTTTATGTCTTTTTCGCCATTTACAGTTATCCTTTACAAACAATAGCTTAATCAAACTAGCATCTTTTGATTTGAAAGTGTCGCAAGTGTTGTTTTCAGTCAAAGAAAAGAATCCTTCTCTTTTTTATAGTTGATTACACTATTACTCTTATATTTGATTTGAATTAATAGTATTCAAGTGTCAAAATAAATTTTCAATTCAAAATCGCAAAGGGTTGTCCTTGTCTTCCTTTCATCTTTTGAAAATAGAATTGTTAGTACTATCGCTTTGAAAGAAAAGATAGTTCATATTTGTACTTAGCATTCTTTTTGTCATTCACACATTAAGAAAGAAGAAAACAAATACATGTATGTGCATTTGCATTTAAGCTGTTTGTGGAGGTTGATTTAGGACAGTGCATCTAGTGTGTGCTCTCTGCTCTATGTTGAAAGAAATTTACTTCTCTTTCCTTAGCAGCTAGGATTTTCATTGCAAAAAGAAAGTAAAGGATTGTTTATCATCTTACATTGCATATTTAGGATTTGTATATCTACATCACATGGTGAACCTTAAAGGAAAACTTCTTAAGAAAGATCAACTGTAAAATAAATTCAATGAACATAAAAATGCTTTAGAACCTAACGCACAACATTTAGAAGTCTAGGCTAGAGACATATTTTGGCATCATAAAGCCTGGTAACTGACGCTTTCATCGTAGGTTGGGTGATTCCTCCTCTGTGAGATGACAAGTGATAGTACGGACTTGTGCTCCCACGTACCGTCGAGTATATATTGGGAGACCACAATAGGCTATATTATTTATCCTTAGGGGACCATGTCTGCCGCCTTATTGATCGCAATGCACTAAACACAACATTCGGGAAGATTGACTGCCATACCGTAAAAAGTATTCTGCAGTTTTGCAATTGGTTTGGTAATCCCTCTGTCTAGATTTCTAGAGTAGTCACTTTCATTTCTTTTCAGACTCCTCAAAAGAAAAGGTCCATCTGAGCACTTGTCACTTCAGGCTCATTAAAAATCGAAGGCGACTAGAGTCATCTTTAGCTTTTTTCTTAACTCTTAAAAATTGAAAAAGTAAGTTGTGTCAAAGCATCATAAAATTCATTTAATTCAGAATCACATTTTCCCTTTTTATCTTGAGTTGATCAAGTAATCCTCAATCATGGAAGAAAGTCAATCAAAACCCTGTCGTTCACGGAGACTAATGAGTCAACCATCTTTGACTCCAAAAACGAAACCATTCCGGGCCAAAAAAACTCGTTTAACTGGGTCAAAGTCTCCTGGTTTGTTTGAAACTTGTGTTTTGACATCATCAGAGACTCCAATTACTCCAACTATTTCTAGTATCCCTACCTCTACAGAAGAAGTTTCGCAGTCACCAGATGACATTAGAACTGGTCCTAGTGTAACGGTAAATGCTCCTATTTCTGAACCAGCTCCATCTAGGACTGATTCAGAAGGTGTCACCCCTCCAGCATCTATCACTATAGAATCTTTACCTTCTTCGGCACCATAAATATTTTACAGACCTGACGGTCTACCTCTTCCACCTGGATTGATTGCTATATAAGAGATTGTGGAGGATCTTCCATCCAGTACTCCATTGCATTTTGGAACTGGGGTCCACCTAAATCCTTCTACTTTAGAAGTTAGTCTCCCTTCATCGCAAGTTCCTTTAGAATTGCTAGGAAATATTTTGGATAGACTCGATATGTCTGAACAACCATTGACATTTAGGACTGTGTCGTCTGACACAACGGCAGCAGAACCTCCTGCTGCTACTCCGAAAATGTTCGTTGGTGTACCATCTGTCCCAACTAGTTCTCAACCACTAGATGGAATCCACCCAGGGACTGTTTTGATAGTATGGTCTGTTCCCATTTGTTCGTCCAGAACCTTATCTGGAATCTCTTACGTTGAGTCTCAGCAAATTGATTCTTCGCAATAGTATCAATTTGGGCACTCCAGTCTCCAAAGGCCAATTTTCCCTTTGAACACTGGATTGCAACCATATGGGGGGCAGTATGCCTTTTCATTGTTCCCTCCGAGAGAACAACCATATGGGAGTTCACAATAGAATTCGGGTCAAGCTGGAATCACAACCAGTGGTTGGGTACCAATACTGCCTCAACAACCAAGAGTTGTATATTCGATGTAACAAAATCAACATGTGTTGAACATTCCCACTACATCAGCTATTGTGACAGTGTCGCAAGTACAAGCGCCGCCTCTTGTATGTCAATCTCAAGTCTCTCAGGTCGTAATACAACGGCCTCTTGTCTCCACGACACAATCACAACTACTGATTAGTGGCTCCTTAACTGGAGTGACTCAGGCTCAAACGGGTGCTATCACCCCTCATCTTGGTCAAACATCCAATATTGGACAACAATAAATGGCCTCACAACCATAGCGGGTGCAATATCAATAACCGCAATTCTAGCAAGCTTACCAAGGACTTGAGCAACAAAGCTTTGTCGGTAATGGGCAGTCATATATTCAAAACGGTCACCATAAATCATATCAGAATGGTTATGCCCATCAACCTTATCAAAGTTATCAACATCAAATACATTATGCTGGTATGCAAAGACCCATTGTTCAGGCGATTCCATCTTATCCTGGGTATGCTTCGCCAAACCTGAATCAACAGTTGACTTTCGTCACAACTTTAGAATTACCAGATCTGAATCAGCTAACAAATGATCCAATTACTTACGCCCCTTGGTGGTCGGTGATTCCTCATAAACTTCTGTCAGATATTTCTAAATTCAATGGAAATCCGGGTGAAGATCCATCAAATCATGTGATGACCTTTCATTTGTGGTGTTCATCGAACACTCTCAATGATGATTTGATTAGGCTTCGCCTTTTTCAGCGAACATTAACTAGTCTGGTAGCAAAATGGTACATCGAATTGCCTAGAGCTTCATTCGATAACTTCAGCGCCCTCACCACCACCTTTTTAACCCATTTTTAGTTACCCATAAGGTACGAAACAGGGACGGAGCTTCTTACCAATTTCAAGCAAATGACAGCCACTCACATATCTGATCATATTCATGAGTGGCAACATCGTTGTAGAATGGTAAAAACATATGTTCCTGATCAGCTGCTAGCTGAATGGTTTATTAAGTCACCTTGTTACCTTCTATTACAGAAGATGTGGGGGTTGTCACTGAAGAACAAGTCATTGCTCGTGCGCAATATCTAGAATTGATCTATACTTAGTCTGGCATACTCTATGACAAAATCCTAGATGCTCCTAGACCAGAATTTTCTGTTCTTCCTCCTAAATCAAACAAATACTCTCATGCCGGTGATGGCGTGATAGGTATGACCAGCACAAAAACCATAAAGGCTACATCTAAGAAATCCCGTATAGTTTCTGGTCAAGATGCGAATGAACAACTTCTTGCCTCGGAGGTTAATGCCGTGTCAACCGACAAAGGCAAAGAACTGAAGCAACCAAGGGGCAAGAAGAAAAAGAAAGGGAAAAAGAAGAAGCATGATGATTCATCTCCTGAAAAATCTTCTGAAAACCCTTATGGGCAAAAGAAACCTAGTCAACCATGTCTCATATGCAATGAAGACCATTGGACGAGGAATTGTCCTCATAAAGGTGAGATTAAAAAATTATTTAAGAGTTCAAAAACCTCAACGGTGTTGATTAATCTATTTTTGAGCCCAGAAACATACCTGGTTGCTATCGACAATGCTTCCCCATCCCAAGTGCTTATGTTGTCCATTTCGAAACAACAAAATGATGCTTTGATATTGACAAGGAATAAAGATTATGGGAATCCATAGTTGTCGAACAATAAGGCTACTGATCAACCTAGTAGTTCGACAACAACTTCGACCAAAATTGTGCCACCCATCATTCTTGAGCTAACGATAAAGCTGCCAAATGGAGTAGTACGTATATCAACATTTAATCCTCATGCCAGAGTAGCACATAATTATAATATAGTAGAGGACCTGACCCAATCTCCATCCGCTATGTCGACACTTGAAGTACTGCAAAATTGCCCCTCCCAAAAGCAGGCTCTATTATCAGAAATAGGTGGGATTGACCCAGCAGATTCTAATCTTGTGGCCTTTAATCATAAAGGATATGAACCTCAGTTACCAGCTCAACTCGCTTTCGTCATCTAGGTGAAAGCCCTCAACAAAATTGTTCATCGAACAATTATTGATGAAGGGGCATCTACCTGCATTATGTCAACGAGTTGCTGGAAAACTTTAGGATCACCACCCTTGTCATGATCATCAACGACATTAAAAGCATTTGATGGACGAACATACACCCTGTATGGGATTTTAAGTAACTTTCAAGTTGAACTGGGGGCAAAAAAATAGAAATTGATATCGAAGTTATCGATGGAAACCTCGATTACAACATCCTACTGGGAAGGCCCTGGATATATGCTATGGTTGTTGTTGTGTCAACATACTTTAGAAAGATTGCATTTCCTTTTCAGGGAGGAATTACGATCATTGACCAACAAACCTTTCTCCCCAACAATTCACAAGTTACAGGAAGCATCCCAATGATCCATGGAAGCTCTCAATCACTTCAAAATATTGGAGTAGGCCTCCTAAAAGACCCTACTTTAATGGGTACTTTTTCCCTACTGCCTCCGAGTAATCTGGCAGAAGTGGCCATGGTGGAAACCTACAATATGATATCTTCTATATCTAAAAGATTCAGAAGGTTCCTGAACATTTTGTCAGCATGGATCATTGCCAGGTATTTCCCCCAAGCCCAGTAGAAATATTGTAGCAATCAATTTTCCTGGCTTGGGGGGCAAACCCAAATCAACGCTCATCAAATGTTTGGATAAATAGGTCTAGGGAATATGGCACCTCTTCAGAGCCTTGGTCGCATGTACATTCTACAGACAAAGGAATCATTCAGTCAATGATTACAGGAGAGGCACCATGGGAAGATTACCACCATCGTTCCCATCTTCCATATTACCACAAATATTATTCCAACAACCTTAATCATCCTTCAGTTTTTCATTTTCTATCAAATACTGTAAATACGGTGGATTCCAAGGACAATTCTTATCTCGTGTCGACCTCATTAAAAAATGAAACAAGGAGTAATGAGGATAGTTCTTTTACTGTGTCAACCTCATTAAAAAGTGAAACAACTCCCTTTCCAAGTCGAGTCTTTCAAAGATTTCGAAGGTAAACCTTCATTCCAACCACCACATTGAATGCAATGAAGCTTGGGGGGCATGCACCTCGATTTGTGTCATTATGCTAGGAGCATACGAACTTATAACAAGCATAGTTTTTCGTTTTAAGCTTGTGTAAACATGAAACCGAACACGAGTAGTTTTACACGAAGTTCAAGCTCATTAAAAAATAAACCTAGCAATGAGCATATGTTCCACCAAATTTTAATATCATTAAAAAATGAACCCACCTTCGGTGAATAACCATTGAAATCGCATAATTATCAGCTTTTAAACCTTGGTCGTGTTCATACCGTCACCTCCACTCTTTTTTAGCTGATCATATGCCTCCATTTGATTGTTTAACCCTTTTGAGGAACAACTGCGATGAGTGATCCCATTAGCCACCTTCTTTACATTGTCATGATTGAAAAGTTCCAAACCTTACCTGGAACCAGCTACTATCCGAAAAAATCACTCGTTCCTCAAAGAACGAGTCTCCTTTAAGAACTTTTCATCTGAATCGTAACATATGAAAAGATTGTTGAGCAATTGGCCTCCCCAGCTCATTAAATTGATTGGAAGTGCCATCCCTCCTCTAGATTTTAATCTTTTTGGACCTGAGGATCATTACACAAAAAGATCAAGCGCTTGTCTTGTTCGGCTCATTAAAACTATCGAAAAGTCATCCGTTTCGTATTATTTTACACTTTTTTGGACTTAAGGGATTACATTACGAACAAGGAATATTGGAGTTTCCTTTCCGTCTCTTTTCAGACTCTCTAAAATTGAAAAGAACCGAGTTATTGTTTTCATTAAACTCATTAAAACAATAGCGACAAACTTGTCCATGCAGACAAGAGCGAGTTTCACTGTCGCTAAGCTCATTAAAACATAACGACGGGTTTGCCTGAAGGGAAAAGTATAGAAAAACCATATGTTATCCTCCTCAAGCTTGACAAAAATAAAGAGGTATTGATCAACAATGACTGGGGAAAAATTGGGAAGAAAACTTGAAGAAACTTTATTGGTAGCAGGTCGCTCTTGAACATGAAACTTTCACTCCATCACCATGATGGAGTCAGGTTGGGTTATTGCATTCACCGGTCATATCACCATTGGTCCTCCATACCATCCATTTTTGGGGTTAACGCTACCAATCCATTTCAGTGTCGCCGATATGTTCAAGAGAAGTCGCTCAGAGAATTCATCAACGCAGCTTATATCTCATCCACTGCAATACCTTCACGCTTCACTTTTTCATGACCGCCACCCTGAACCTTGTATCATCAGATCGTTTTCACCTCCACAAAATAATTTTCTTCGTTTCATCTCGTAGATGTGGGATTCATTAAGGCCCTCCTACGACGGGTCACTTCTTGTCGACGTCAGCTCATTATCCAAGAAGTCAACTTAGGAACACCCTTTTCAGTACTTTGAAGCTTGCATGCCTCAATGGCAAGTTTCTCACTTCTAGGGACAGGTTTACATCAATGGCCTTCGACCGAAGGATTTTGCGTGGTGTTCGACATTGACTCATGTATTCACACCATGTGAATTGTACTATAGTACCTTGAGGGTCATCATCATTATCGGTGATTCCTCTCGCGCCTATTAACAGCTTACATCATTGGCTGGTAATCAGATGATGTCTTTCCATGTTCGACATCAGAACATCTTTTCACATGGATCGAATTGTACTTCGGGCGAAGATTGAACGAGTTTTGAAGAACCCGGATCTAGTTTCATCCATTCGGGCTGCGATATATTTAGGAAAGTAAAGACATCAAATGTACATCATAGCTGCACAGATAATCATCCAAGCTAAGGGATGATGGCTCTACCAGAATCATCAGTCTACCACACAGACGGTTGTCTGTCCTATGTACATGAAAATGAATTTATAAAGCTGAGCATGGGAATGTTTGCCTCAGCTAGATCATGAAAATATTATGAAGATAACGTATTGTATTGTATCTTATTATAGGTCACCTTCCAGTTCGAAAAACCTCAGATCCTCAGGATAAAGCATTTCACCCGACATCAGAAGATTTACGACCTCATGCTTTAGGGGGCAACTATTATAGACATATTTGGGGACTGCATCCCCAATCTCGTATGTCCATAAACCAAGGGCTTCTAAGCCCCTAAAAGTGTTGTTTCATAGCCTAAAGGAACAAGGTCAACTGATTACATCATCTCCTAGAAGTTCTCCCTGAAAAGCTACTCAGAACCGGTCAAAACTAGACCATCTCACCTGCTCCATGGTCAGGGTGTGATGCATCTCACCTACTACACATGGGAGGTGCGATGGATACTAAAAATCCCTTCTATAGGGTGCGATGGGCAAGAGTAGACAAATGGCAGAGATAGTTTGCAAGGTGGATGATCATGGAATCTTCCAGAAACTTCTCCTGTGACACTTGCCTCTCAGAATTCGCCCAGGGATGAGTAAGAGATCATCAGTCTCCAAGTGGAATCAAGAACTATCAGAGAGAGGACACTGATCAAAATCCCAGAAGCTGACTCACCCCCCTACAATCATCTATATATGGATCCCTCATCACAGAGATCCAGAGGCTAGAATCTTGTATCTTGTAAGGAAGTGTTGTTGGTTTCCTGGTGCAAAATCATAGTGTTGAGTGATCTAAGCTTTACATGAGGTGAAGAAGGGCTTTCCTGTTGGAGGATGATGATGGGTTAGAACAATTGGTTGTAATCCTCTTTGCTATTCTTGATTTAATAAAGCTATTCAAGTTTTCCTCCACATTCTTGTATGTTTGATGATATATGCATTTGTGTGGTCAATACATATCTGGTCCTATATTGCTTATGACTGTAGATCTTTGTTCTTCGATAGTATTATGCTACTTTGATTCCAAAGGTGCTCTCTGAAGCCGGGTAAACAAAGAAGAAGTGGCAAATATCTATTAGAAAGGAGAGGAACCAAGAAAGGAACCAAGCGCAAGACTGAGGTTGGTGTCCTTTGTTCCCCTCTTATCTACTTCTCATTAAGGAAAGCGAAAGTAGTTTTAGTTTGTTTGTTTTTAAGATAGCTACTAGTCTTAGTGGGACTAGTAGCTCCGAGTGGACACTAGATTTCCCGATAACAAAATGGCGACTCCACTGGGGATCGAATAGATTGTTTGCTAGTCTATATTTTTTTGTTTTATAAACTTACAGACGGAGCCTGAAGTCAAGCCAGCTAACCTTCGAACTATATTTTCTATGAAAGTGCAAAGTAGATCAATGTAGCTTCAGTCTATCTCCGAGTTTTGTTTATAAATTGAACAATAGATCTGCAAACACTCTGATTGCCCTAATGGTGGCTCTAGTAACCTCATTAGATCAACCCCTGTGATTTATATTTACTAAGCATCACTTGCTCAGCCAAAATCCCTGAACTAAGCTGCAAACTGTGACTAAAGACCAAGTAAAAGTCTCGCACTGGTACCATCGCATTATCTCTGTATACATCGCACCTCCTGTGTGCAGTAGGTGAGATGCATACTGGATTCCTTGTGTAACATGTGCGATGGTCAGAGAAGGTTAATTTTGCCTTCAGACTTTGGTTTTTCTTCACTCTCTTCATCTCTATTAAGGAGTTTTGTTGTCTGTGATTAGTATACCTTTGTGGAAACCCCCTTCCTTTCCATCATTCCACCTCCATTGTGTAAAGAACTGTAAATGTTTTTATGTATTGTGCGCCATTTTCAGTTCTCTTTTACAAAGAAGTAGCGTAATCATACTATCGTTTCTTGATTTGGAAGTGTCACAAGTGTCATTTGCAGTCATAGAAGAGAATACTATTGTTCTTGATGGTCGATTATACTGTTACTCTTGTATGTGATTTGAATTAGTAGTTTTTCAAGTGTCGAAAACGATTTTCAATTCGAAATTGCAAAGTGTCGCCGTTATCTTCACTTCGTTTTGAAGAGAAATTTGTTAGTATTGTCACGTTGAAAAGATAATTCAGATTTGTACTTAACATTCTTCTTGTCACTCACACATTAAGAAGGCTGAAAACAAATACATGCATGTGCATTTGCATTTAGACTGCTTATTGGTTTGATTTAGGACAGTGCATTTAGTGTGTGCTCTGTGCTCTTTGTTGAAAGAATCCTCAGTTCTCTTTCCTTAGTAGCTATGATTTTCATTGAAAAAGAAGATTAAACAATTGTTTATCATCTTAGACTGCATTTTAGGAATTGTATATCTATATCACACGGTAAACCTGAAAGGAAAATTCTTAAGCAATATCAACTATAAAATAAATTCAATGAACATAAAAATGCTTTGGAACCTAACGCACAACATCTAGAAGTCTAGGCTAGAGACGTATTCCGGCGTCGTTAAGCCTGGTAACTATCAGTTTCATTGCTGGTTGGGTGATTCCTTCTTTTTGAGATGACAATTGCTAGTACGGACTTGTGCTCCCATGTACCGTCGAGTATATATTGGGAGACCACAATAGACTATATCCTTTATCCTTAGGAAGCCGTGTCTGCCGCCCTATCGATTGCAATGCACTGAACACAACATTCAGGAAGATTGACTGTCGTACCATAAAAAGTATTCTGCAGTTTTGCAATTGGTTTGGTAATACCTCTGTCTAGATTTCCAGAGTAGTCTCTTTCATTCCTTTTCAGACTCCTTAAAGGAAAAGGTCCATCTGAGAACTTGTCACTTCAGGCTCATTAAAAATCGAAGGCGACTAGAGTCATCTTTTGTTTTTCTCGACTCTTAAAAATTGAAAAAATAAGTTGTGTCAAAGAATCTAAAATTCATTTAATTAGGAATCATTTTTCCCCTTTTTATTTTGAGTTGATCAAGTAATCTGCAATCATGGAAGAAAGTCAATCAAAACCCCATCGTTCGTGGAGACTTATGAGTCAATCGTTGTTGACTCCAGAAACGAAGCTATTCTGGAAAAAGCGAACACATTTGACCAGATCGAAGTCCCCTAGGTTGGTTGGGGCAAGTACTCCAACATCCTCAGAGAATCCGATTACTTTGAACATTTCTGGTATCCCTACCTCTAGAAAAGAAATTCCACAGCCACAAGAGGACATTACAACTGATCCTAGTGTGACAGTAAACACTTCTATCCCTGAACCGGTTCCATCTACAACTGATTCGGAAAGTGTTACTTCCTGAACATCTGTTGCTGTAGAAATTATACCTTCTTCAACACCAGAAATATTTTAAGGACCTAATGGTCTACCTCTTCCTCCTCGATTGAATGCCATAGAAGAGATTATGGAGGATCCTCCGTCTAACGCTCCATCGTAATTTGGAGTTGGGATCATCTTCTTCATCAAAAATTAGTCTCCTGCCATCATAAGTTCATAAAGAATCACTAAGGAATCTTTTGGATAGACTAAATATGTTTGAACAACCGTCGACATCTAGGACTATGTCATCCAACACAGCAGCGACAAAACTTCCTACTGCTACTCCGACAATGTTTTCTGGCATGCCATCTGTCCCAACTAGCTCTTAATCACTGGATGGAATCCATGCAGGGGTTGTTTCGACAGTGTGTTCTATTGTTGTTTGTTCGTCTAGAATAGTATCTGGAATCTCTTATGTTGAGTCTCAGCAAATTGACCCTTTGCAGTGTCAATTTGGGCAATCCGGTCCCTAAAGGAAAATCATTCCTTTGAGCACTAGACTACCGCCGTATGGAGGGTCGTATACACTTTCATTGTCTTCTTTGGGAGAACAACCATGCGAGAGTTCACAACAGAATTTAGGTTATGCTAGAATTACATCTAGCGGTTGGGTGCTAATTGTGCCTCAATAACCAAGAGTTGTATACTCAATGCAAAAAATTTTACGTATGTCAAATATCCCCACTATGTCGACTATTGTGGCAGTGTCACAAGTACAAGCGTTTCCTTTTGTATGCCAACCTCAGGTTTCTTAGGTCGTAATGCAACAACCTCTTGTCCCTACGATGCGATCGCAATCACCGACTAGTGGAATGACCCAGGTTCAAACAGGGATCATTACCCCTCATATTGGTCAAACAGTCAGTACTCGACAACAACTCATGGCTTCACAACCATGGCTGGTGCAATTCCAACAACCACAATTCCAAAAAGCTTACCAAGGATGTGAGCAACAAGTCTTTGCAAGTAATGGGCAGTCGTATATTCAAAACAGTCAATATAAATCATTTCATACTGGTCATTCCCATCAACCTTACCAAAGTTACCAGCATCAAATGCATTATGCTGGTATGCAAAGACCAACTGCTCAGGCAATTCCATCTTATCCTGGGTATGCTTCACCCACCCTGAATCAACAGTTGCCTTTCGTGGTGAATTTAGAGTTACTAGATCTAAATCAACTAACGAACGATCTAATTGCCTATGCCCCTTGGTGGCCGGTGATTCCACATAAACTTCCATCAGATATTCATAAATTTAATGGAAATCTGGGTGAAGACCCGTTGAATCATGTGATGACTTTTCATCTGTGGTGTTCATCAAACACTCTCAATGATGATTCAATCAAGCTTTACCTCTTTCAGCGAACGTTAACTGGTTCGACAGAAAAATGTTATATCAAATTGCCGACAGCTTCGTTTGATAACTTCAGTACCCTAGCCACAACCTTTTTAACCCATTTTCAGTTACCCATAAGGTATGAAACAGGAATAGAGCTTCTTACCAATTTCAAACAAATAATGGCCACTCACATATCTGATCATATTCATGAGTGGTGATGTCGTCGTAGAATTGTAAAAAAATATGTTCCTGATTAGTTGTTGGCTGAATGGTTTATTAAGTCATTGTTACCTTCTATTACAGAAGATGTGGAAAAGGGAGGAGTCGTCACTAAAGAGCAAGTTATTGCTTGTGCACAATATCTAGACTTGATATATATCAATCTGGCATGCACTACGATAAAATCCCTGATGCTCTTAGACTATAATATTTTGTTCCTCCCCCTCCTAAATCAAACAAAGGCTCTCATGCCGGCAATGGCATGATAGGTACGACTAGCACAAAAATCGTAAAGGCTATGTCAAAGAAAGCATGTACAATTTCAAGTCAAAATGAAAATGAAGAACTTCTTGCCTCAGAAGTAAATGCCATGTCAATTGACAAAGGCAAAGAAACCAAGCAACCAGGAGGCAAGAAGAAAAAGAAATGGAAGAAGAAAAAACAGGAGGATTCATCTCCTGAAAAATCTTCTGAGAACCCTTCTGGAGATAGGAAACCAAATCATCCATGCCTAATATGTGATGAGGATCATTGGATGAGAGAGTGTCCATATAAAGCTGAGCTTAGAAAATTCTTCAAGAGTTCGAAAACCTCGGCAATATTAACTGATCTATTCCCGAATCTAGGAACAAATATGGTTGCTAGCGACAATGCTTCCTCGTCCCAAGTGCTAATGTTGTCTGTTTCGAAGAAGAAAAATGATGCTTTGATATCGAAAAGGAATAAAGATTATGGGAATCCACAGATGTCGAACAACAAGGATAATGATAAACCTAATAATTCGACAACAACTTCACTCGAAGTTGTACCACCCATCATCCCTAAACTAACGATAAAACCGCCAAAGGGAGTAGTACACAAATCGATGTTTAATCCTTGTGCCAGAGCAGCATAGCATTATAATATAGTGGAGGGTTTAGCCCAATCGCCATCCGCTATGTCGACACTTGAGGTACTGCAAAATTGCCCCTCCCAAAGGCCGACTTTATTTTCAGCGATAGGTGGGATTGACCCAACAGATTCCAATCTTGTATCCTTTAATCACAAAGGATATGACCCTCAGTTACCAGCTCAACTAGCTTTCCTTATTCAAGTGAAAGCCCTCAACAAAATTTTTCATCGATCAATTATTGATGAGGGGGCATCTACATGCATTATGTTAATGAGTTGCTCGAAAATTTTAGGATCTCCAACCTTGTCCTAATCATAGACGACATTAAAAGCATTTGATGGATGAACATACACCCCATATGGGATATTGAGTAACTTGCAAGTCGAACTAGGGGGAAAAACAATAGAAATTGATGTTGAAGTTATCGACAGAAACCTCGATTAAAACATCCTACTGGGAAGGCCCTGGATGTATGCCATGTCCACTATTGTGTCGACCTACTTTAGGAAGATTGCATTTCCTTTCCAAGGAGGAATTAAAATCATCGACCAACAAACATTTCTCCCCAACAGTTCACAAGTTATGAGAAGCATTCCAATGATCCATCGAAGTCCTCATTCACTTCAAAATATCGGAGTAGGCCTACTAAAAGACCCTACATTAATGGGGACTTTTTCCCTACCACCTCCAATCAATTTGGTAGAAGTGGCCAAGGTGGGAACCTACAAACTGATATCTTCTATTCAAAAGATGTCAGAAAACGATATTAACATGGATCATCTGCAGGTATTGCCTATAAGACCAATGGAAATATTATAACAATCAATGCTTTCGGCATGGGAGGCAAACCCCAATCAGTGCTCATTTAGTGTTTGGATAGATAGGTCTAAAGAATATGGCACCTCTTCAGATCCTTGGTCGCAAGAACATTACACAGATGAAGGAATTGTTCAGTCAATGATGATTGACGGGGCACCATGGGAATACTACCACCATCATTCCCATATTCCGAATTGTAAGGAGGATCATTCCAGTGATCTTGATCATCCCTCAATTTTTGACTTTCTATCAAATACTGTAGATACGGTGGATTCTGAGAGAAATCTATCCAAAATAGAAGAGACTATCAGCATAAAGATCTTGACCAAAACAAATGTTGTAGAGAATATTCATGTCAGCAAATCTTGTTCTCCTTTAGAACTAGAAATATATAACGCTCTTTTTCGCAAGTTTAGAGATGTCTTTGCTTGGTCGTATGACAAAATGTCGGGCATTGACTAGAGCATAGTTGGACACGAAATTAAAATGCATCCATATGTCAAACCGGTAAAACAACGGCTCCAGCAAGTGCACCCCAAGAAATTCGCTTCCATCAAGGCAGAAGTTGAAAAACTCCTCCATGCTGCTTTTATTTACCCGGTTCCTCTAACCGATTGGGTATCGAATATTGTTCTTGTGATGAAGAAACAAGGAATGATTAGAGTGTGTGTCGATTATATGGATGTAAATCAAGCTTTTCCAAAAGACAACTACCCTACACCCTTCATTGACCAGATAATTGATGAATGCGCCAGATGTGAAATATTTTCATTTATGGATGGATTTTCTGGGTATAATCAAATAAATATCTGCCCACAGGACCAATCAAAGACTGTTTTTATTTTTCCATGGGGGACATTTGCCTATTGCAAGCCACCCTTTGGTTTAAAGAATGCAGGGGCAACATTTCATAGAGCAATGAATTATGCTTTCCATGACATCAAGAACATCATTCAACCATATCTCGATGATATTCCAGCTCATTCGTGAAAGCGAACCGATCATCCACAGCATTTGAGAGCGATATTTCTACATTGCCGACACTATAAGATACGACTCAACCCGTACAAATGTGTGTTTTGTGTCAGTTTTTGGTCGTTTACTTGGCTTTGTGGTCTCAAAGTACGGGATTCGTCTCGACTCATGTAAGGTTTAGGCAATCATTGATTTGCCTCCACCTTCAAATTTGCTTCAGATTCAGAAACTCCAATGGAAAGCAAACTTTTTGAGGAGGTTCATTCCAAATTACATTGAACTTGCTAAAGGTTATACTCGTCTATTGAAAAAATAAGTACCCTTCATCTGGGATCAGGTCGTGCAAGCTTCCTTCGATGCTTTAAAACAATCCCTAATAAAAGCGTCATTAATGTATGCTCCTGATTATGAAAAAGACTTTAACCTGTATCTGGTTGCAACAGATACAACCATAGCGATGGTTTTAGTTCAAGAAGATAATGGAATTGAACATCCTATATATTATTTAAGCCGAAACTTAAATGATACGGAAATAAATACTCCTACATTGAAAAGCTAGCCCTAGTAGTTGTTCAAGCGATACAGAGATTTCGACACTACATCCTCTTCAGAAAAAACTACTATTTTATCAGATTACAACCCCATGACTTATATATTGTCACGAAAGTTGCTGGGGGGTAAATATTCAAAATGGATAGCAATTTTACAAGAGTTTTATCTGGAATTCAAAAAATCCAAATCAAAGAAAGCCCTAGTTTTCTCAGAGTTATTATGTGATCTCCCATCATCATCCAACAATGTAATGTTCGAAGAAGCAATCGTGGACAAAAATTTGTTTCTGATATCTTCAAGCAATCCGTGGTACGAAGATATAATTATCTATCTCCAAACCCAAAAATATAGGTCTAATATCTCACGCTCAGAACAACGACGGATTTGATACCAAGAAAAAGACTACGTGATCGTCGGTGATACGCTTTACCGTCGTGGTGTCGATACAGTTCTGCGGAGGTGCCTCACCCATGAGGAGGCTGAAAAAGTCTTGAATGATTGTCATTCAGGCGCGTGTGGGCAGCATCAATCTGGTTATGCTACGTCGCAAAATATTTTACGATCAGGATACTTCTAGCCAACAATGTTCAAATATTCCATAACCACAGTCAGAGGTTGCCATGCTTGTCAAATATACGATAGCAAAACCAGGAGACCACCTACACCTCTACAACCAGTAGTTTCTCTTGGGCCATTCGATGAATGAGGCATAGATTTCATGACATGTAACCCCACCTTGGCCGGGGGGCATGGGTATATCATAGTCGCAGTAGAATATTTTACCAAATGGACCGAGGTGATGCCTACATTAAACAACAACGATAAAATGGCTGCCCTTTTCTTTTTCAATCACGTAGTCTCCAGATTCAATGCTCCACAGGCCATAGTCACAGATCATGGATCGCATTTTCGCAATCGCATGATGGTTGAGTTGGCTTCCAAATTAGGACTATCCCACGATAGCTCCACTCCGTATTATCCGCAAGCTAACGGACAAGTTGAGGCAATCAACAAGGTCCTGAAGCGCTTGCTGCAAAGGATGATTGGAGTCCATAAACGGAGTTGGCACCTGATCCTGTACTCAACCTTGTGGGCATACCGGACATCGGTGAGGAATGCAACTGGTTTTACACCTTCTCAATTGGTGTATGGCCTAGAAGAAATCTTTCCAGTTCAGTGTGAAATCTCGTCCCTCAAGCTCGCGGTCGACCTTCTCCCCGAAACTTCAGAAGAAGAGGCTCGTTTCTTGGAATTAATCCAATTGGATGAAACCTGTCGTGATGCAGCTTCGGCTAATGAAGCCCATAAGAAACAAGTCAAAGCATAGTTCGACAAAAATTGTCAAACCTCGTGTCTTCTAAGAAGGCGACCTGGTCTTACTTTATGACCAAGAGTCTGATAAGTTGGGAGCAGGTAAGTTCAAGTCTTTATGGATGGGTCCCTATATTGTTAAGTGTGTATTAGCAAAAGGGGCCTACGAGTTGGTGGATTATAATGGGATTCCACTGGCGCAACCCCACAACGGGTTGTACCTCAAGCGTTACTATGCTTAATTCAGCGTAGTAATCCCTATGATTTTGTTACATTTTTGTTTTCACTAAGGTTAATTGTTTAGGTTGGGTAATCCAATTTTTTCATTTGTTGGATATGTCAATGGAGCGAGTCATAGTTCGCGGAACCTATCTTCTGCGGCCTGGGCCATTTTTGATCCCAACAGCGAGTTAGTGAGTTTCAGAGGGGTATGTATTGGTTAGTCGACGAACAATATCGCTAAATACAACGCGTTGATATAACTCCTCTCTGATGCCATCGCACATGGCATATGCCGGCTTGTCATCAGGATAGACTCATAACTCGTCATTCTACAACTCACTAGAATCTACTATGTACGAAATCCAGCTATCTATCGCATGTTCCTAAGGGTCAGGATTTTTTAAAGACAGTTCGATTTCATTCAATATCAACATATTTCTAGAAATTTAAACACATTAACATACTCATTGGCAAATTATGTGTTAAATAGACATTTACAACATTTATAAAAGAAGAATTACATCAATATTTCCAACAGGATCATGTAACTTAACCAAAATAAAGCTCCGAAAAAAAAAATATATATAATATATATATATATATATATATAACTATATATATATATATATATATCTATATATATAATATATATATATATATATATATAGATAGATATATATATATAACTGCTTATGGTTTACACATAATGTTTTGTAACCAAGACAAAATCGGTCAAATGACCCAAAACTCAAAATGCTAGGGGGCACCCTAGTCTAATGATGCTGGTGATAACAAGTCACCGCCTGTGCAATCATGCGTAAAAGCCTAGTCCATCGACTCGGCATGCCAGTAGTATGTCGTTGTAACCGCAGAGGTAGCTCGTCAGTCCTCACATTCGGAATACCAAGGGTGAGACCCTTGACCTAATCCTATAATGCTGAAAGAGTCTTGGCCACATCAAGGTCACGGAGGATGGCCCTCGCTACAGCCTCTCTTGCCGGAGCGGTAGCTGGTTCTCTCCTACGTACTGCTGGTTGAACTGGTCCAATATCTACATGATCACATGAGTTTTGATTAGTCTTGATCAGGGAAAGCATAAGAACATTATAAAAACAATAAACAGAGATATGGTCAGAGAATTTACCCATAGCACCCCACTGCTCACCAGCCGGCAGCACCAAATTCGAGTCACCCCAGAAATCCATGCCAGCATATGGAAACTTGGTGTAAACCATCTCCTAACTGTCGAAGAAGGTATCAAAGAAGGAAATTTGGGGCTGACCAGCATGTCGGGACATGAGGTCAACCCATATTTGCATCTGTGGCTTAGTCGGTGGAGGTAAACCAAGTGAGATGTATTGTGGCTGCATCAGTGGGATCTTCTCCAAAGCAAAAGAGGGAAAAATAGAACCATAGCCAAAATTCTTGGATCTTTTGCTTTTCACCTTGGCTAGTTGTTCTTTCATCATATAGAATATTATTTCACACCAGTTGAACACCTTCGGTTCAAGGAATTCCAAGGAATACTGCATATAAGACCTGTTATCTATATGAAGAGTCGCACTACTAGCCAGTCTAGCAAAAGTGAACAGAATGGAGCCAGTCAATGACATCTCAAATTTTGATCTTACCATCCGTACTTGGCTGAGATCCCTCTTCGTAGTGCCGGCGAATGTACTCTCTCACATATTTTCCCCCGCAAGTAGAACCTGATAATGAGAGAGGGGCACCATGCCTTGATAAACCGGTCAAAAAATAATTGTCTGTGACAATCAAGGGGATAGATTTGCCCCTGATCTAGAACACCTGGTTGGTAGGATCCCAGTCGTCGAGGAAATATTGCAACAATTTGATTTGTTTCCTCATGGTAGAGATGTGGAAAAACTTCACCAAGCCACAGTTCCGCAGTGCAGTTACCGTACCCGGATCATGTAAAGCAACTGTGTCCTCTTCTTCATGCTCGCGTTCTCGCCATGTAACAACCATTTTTCTCTGATGAATCTCTGAAAAATAAACAAGATAAGGGTCAGGGTCTGATTTGGCAGAAACATGTAAAACTTCCATGAGTAAATAGTGCAAAATTTTCCCTCCTTAAGCCCATCACACCCCAGCAGTGTACTCAGAGTGAGGCATATTGACTAGCCAGTGATAAGACTAGCATGCATCACACCTTTTGATATAGGAAGGGTGCGATGGGGCCAAGGCGAATTGTTCAAAACCCCAGAGGCTCAGCAAAGCAAGGAAACATGTTGAGAATTCAGAAAGGAAAGAATGCAACTAAAGAGCACAGGTTTAGCTCCTACCTGGTCCAAATGGCGTCGAGAATTGTCCATAGAATCTCCCAGAATCAACTAGTGAAAATCAGGGGGAAAAATACCTCCAAAGCTCCAATAAACCAAGTTCAAACGAAATGGTAAAATGAGAGGTAAAAGTCACTTCTGAATTACTATTCACGTAATTCGAGTATGGTATTAGTGTTTTTAACTCATTTATAAAACATATGTTTTCATTTCTAATCAGTTTGATGAAGCAATTGAACAGGTAGTACGACCTTTGAAAGAACAAAGTGCTAACGGTGAATCAAATAATCAATGACCATTATCACGAGCAGTTTTATGTGGAGTTCAAGCTCGTTAAAAATTAAACCTAAGCAATGAGCAAATGTTTCCCCAAAAGTTTAACCTCATTAAAAAATGAACCAATTTCCGATAAATAACCATTGTGAATGCATTATCATTAGCTTTTAATCCTTGGTCGTGTTCTCATCATCACCTCCATTTTTTATTTCTATTTTTAGCCGATCATACGCCTCCATTTGTTTGTTTACCCTTCTGAGGAACAGCTATGATGAGTCATCTTGCTAGCCATCCTTGTGACACTGCCATGATTGGAAAATTCCAAACCTTACCTGGAATCATCTGCTACACGAAATTATCATTCATTCCCCAAAAAACGAGTATTCTTTAAGCTCTTTTCACCTGACTCGTAAAATATGAAAAGATTGCTGAGTGATTGGCCTCTCCAGCTCGTTAAAGTCATAGGAAGTGTTATCCCTCCTCTAGATTTTAATGTTTTTGGACCTGAGGGATTATTACACAAAAATATCGAGCGCTTGTCTTGTTCGGCTCATTAAAACTATCAAAAATTCATCCCTTTCGTATTATTTTATGCTTTTTCGGACTTAAGGGATTATATGACGAAAAATAATCATTGGAGTTTCCTTTCCATCCCTTTTCAGACTCTCTAAAATTGAAAAAGGACCGAGTTATCATTATCGTTAAACTCGTTAAAATCAATAGCGACAAACTTGTCCAAATGGATGAGAACGAGTTTCACTGTTGCTAGGCTCGTTAAAACGTAGTGATAGGTTCGCCTGAAGGGCGGATTATAGAACAAGCATATGTTATCCTCCTCAAGCTTGATAAAAATAAAGAGTTACTGGTCAGCAATGACTGGGGAAAAATTGGAAAGAAAACTTGAAGAAACTTTATTAGTAGCAAGTCGCTCTTGAACATGACACTTTCACTCAACGTCTAAGTCAGGTTGGGTTATTTCGTTCACTAGTCATATCACCATTGGTCTGTCACACCATCCATATTTGGGGTTAATGCTACCAATCCATTTTCAGTGTTGCCGGTATGTTCAATAGAAGTCGCTCAGAGAATTCACCTATGTCTCATCTGCTGCAATACGTTCACGCTCCATTCTTTCATGACCGCCACCCTGAACCCTATATCATTAGATTGTTTTCACCTCCAAAATCATTTTCTCCATTCCATATCATAGATGTGGGATTCATTAAGGCCCTCCTACGACGGGTCACTTCTTGTCGACATCAGCTCATTATCCAAGAAGTCTACCTTGGAACAACCCCTTTCAGTACTTTGAACCTTGCATGCCTCAATGGCAAGTTTCTCACTTTCGGTGACAGGTTTACATCAATGGCCTTCGATTGAGAGATTTTGTGTGGTGTTCGATGCCAAGTCCCTTTTTCACACCACGCGAATTGTACTATAGTAACTTGAGGATTATTGTCATTATTGGTGATTATTGTCATTATTGGTGATTCATGTTAACAGTTTACATCATTGGCTAGTAATCAGGTGATGTCTTTCCATGTTCAACTCTAGAACATCTTTCACATGGATCTACTTGTACTCCAAGTGAAGATTGAACGAGTTCTGAAGAACCCGGATATAGTTTCATCCATTTGGGCTGCGATATATTCAGGAATATAAAGACATCAAATGTACATCATTTCCCAACAGATGATCATCCAAATCAAAGGATGATGACTCTGTCCGAATCATCAGTCTTCTACACGATGGTTGTCTATCCTATGTACATGAAACTGAATATATAAAGATGAGCATGGGAATGCCCACCTCAACTAGATCATGAAAAATATTATGAAGATGATGTATTGTATTGTATCTTATTACAAGTCGCCTTCCAGCTCGAAAAAACTTCAGATCCTCATGATAAAGCATTTCACCCAACATCAAAAGATTAACGACGTCATGCTTTAGGGGGCAACTGTTATAGAAATTTTTGGGCACTGCAACCCCAATCATAAATGTCCATAAATCAAAGGATCCTAAGTCCCTAAACATTTTGCTTCATTCCCTAAAGGAACAAGGTCAGATGATTACATCATCTCCTAGAAGTTCTCCACAGAAACTACTCAGAACTGGTCAAAACTGGACCATACAGAATGTCCAGTGCAGAGGGTGCGATGCATCTCACCTACTCAGTGTAAAGGGTGGGATGCATACTGGAAAGCCCTTCTGTAGGGTGCGATGGGTGAGAATGGAAAAATGGCAGAGATAGTTTGCGAGGTGGAGGATCATAGAATCTTCCAGAAACTTCTCCTTTGACACTTGCCTCTCTGAATTTGCCCAGGGATGAGTAATAGATTATCAATCTCCAAGTGGAATCAAGAACTATCAGAGAGAGGACACTAATCAAAATCCCAGAAGCTGACTCACCCCCCTACAATCATCTATATATGGATCCCTCATCACAGAGATCCAGAG